>PKRV01001398.1:836525-883239 GCA_003709505.1 Hyphantria cunea | reverse complement strand
CATGGTGACCCACACTATGGCGGCCTGGGGGGAAAGGGGATGGTGAGGGGGATAGGGGGCGTTGGATTGGGTATGGGCCTCCGGTATCCTCACTCACTCGATGAAACATAGCGTAAGCGCTGTTTCACACCGGTTTTCTGTGAGGCCATGGTATCACTCCGGTCGAGCCGGCCCATTCATGCCGAAGCGTGGCTCTCCCACGGTGATGGAGCATAAGCAGAATCCAAGAGTAGTGGTCACTATGTTGGTTTCAAAATGCTACAAGTATTATCTCGCCATAAGAACAATTGGGATACGGGCCTCCGATATCCTCACTGAAACACAGCGCAAGCTCTGTTGCAGAAACAGGGATTTCTGTGAGGCCGTGGTATCACTCCGGCCGACCCATTCATGCCGAAGCGTAGCTTTCCCACGTTTAGTATAAAGCTACTATAAAGTGTACCATTCTCCTTTATGATACTAACAGCGCTCTACAGCTACGGTGTAGATATGTACACATCTGCTACGGCGTACTCTCCACATAATTAATATGGCGTAGAGTCTGTAGAATGAAAAGTAAAAATGGAGTAACTAGAACAAACAATAATTTTAAACAACAATGGGCATAGATTGAAAAAAAATATTCCAAATCACATAAAAATATATATTTATTACATTACAAAGGCACAATGCATTATTTTCCATTTATTAGTATCCAGTTTTGTAAACAAAATATATAATATATCTGTCCATATATCGTTGTCAAGTAGATTACCACCGATTTCATTGAATAATCAAATTTCAAAGCCTCTATGGCAATATTAAGTTAGATACACAGCGTTTGAAATAGGTTCACCTAACATAGTTTATCGATAGTAATTGAACCAGTAATTTTACTGTAAAATTGTATCATACGTTTATAGGTTTCAATAGACGTACAAAGGTGAAAGATGTGAAACGAACTTTGAATGGAGAATCTTAAATTAAGATTAGATTGAAACGGATTGTGACTATAGATTTAAAGTCTATACTAATATTATAAAAAGGTAAAGTTTCTGACTTTGTTTTTATGGTTTTAGGTCTTTGAAAGTACTGATTAAATCCTGAGAATTCTTTCCCTAACAGAAAGCGACGCCATTCGAGAGGCACATATGCTACATTTTAGTATGATTGAACAAAACGAACAGTTAAAAATAAAAATATTTGTAAATTTTGTCGAAGAAAAGCGCCCCGGTTTACGCCCAGAGAAGTGGGTACGGGTCGGCTACTAAGCTAGTAGTAGTAGTAAGCAATATATAAAGCTGAAGAGTTTGTTTGTTAGCTGGAACTTCCTGATCTTAGGAACTACCGATTTGAAAAATTCAATCAGTGTTAGTAAGCCCATTTATCGAGAAAGGTTAAAAGCTATATATCTTTACGCTATCGATCGATAAAAGCGGAGCACCAATGAAGAATGTTACAAAAACGGGGAAAAATTATTAGGTTACGGGCAACGGGAGACGTAAACGAGGTGTCGTGGGTCAGCTAGTGCGGAATAAGTTTTATGATCAAAAATCAGGTGGAGCCTGTGTTATAGTTACTAGATAGTGGTCAAATATGAAACTGAGCAGTTAGAATAGTAGTTCAAGCGGTCACCCGGTCAATGAACCAAAAGAAACGCCTCTGCGATACAAGATGTATTCCTAGTTCGAGTGTTGTCTTTTAAGGACAAAATAGAACACCCACAAACCGATGGTGACATATAAAAGAGTAAGGAACATTCACAGTTCTTTGATTGTTTTTTTATCGATAAAACAATGTTTGAAATGCTATACTGAGAAGCAGGTCTTTTTGTAGGTCCCACATTATCATTCATATTCAAAATATTTCCAAGCATACCCATACCACAATTGAACCGAGATGCGGAACAAATGATGGATGGAACTTAAATATTGGTTCCGGGTGGTAATGAAACCTACTAAAAACTCCGCTTTCGTAATTAGGACTAAGTAGCAAGTCAGCTAAAAATTAAATCACCTCATGACATTTCTAATTTCAATAATTATATGTATGTTGTATGGGTTGTATGGGGTGTGTGGGGGCGAACCACAATCTTTCGCCCCCAGCCAACCTCACCTGCACGCGGTGCATCCTGCTAGATAACAAANCGACAAAGAACCAGGGTCATCGATGTAGCCCACAGGATTGGCAAGCTGAAGTGGCAGTGGGCTGGCCACATTTGCCGAAGAACCGATAACCGTTGGGGTAAACGAGTTCTTGAGTGGAGACCGCGTCTCGGCAAACGTAGTGTAGGACGTCCACAAGCCAGGTGGAGCGATGATTTGCGCAAGACGGCTGGCAGGAGCTGGATGCGAGAAGCCATAGATCGAACTAAGTGGCGTGAAATTGGAGAGGCCTATGTCCAGCAGTGGACTGCGATAGGCTGATGATGATGATGATGTATGTTGTTCTCTTATATTTATCAAGTTCTAGTCGTTGGCGTCCTAACCAGCGGTTTCTTGGTACAAGAAATCGGTGGTGTGCTATTTTTCATATTTTTAAACATATATCTTATTTTTGTAAATATTTAAAAATTAAAATTATAATGCACAATGTAATAAAAATAATAATAACAAAATAATAGTACATCTGACACACAAAGCCTAAGGTCCAACCGGCGCGCAGACCGCTCCGTCATTTGATTCAGTTTGGAAATAGCACCACTGAGGTAATCACAGTAATAGAACAAACGCAATACCAACAAAACGAAGTCAACCAGTTCCGAGTCATACATCCTTCTCAGTTTAACACTTTATGTTGACATTAATTTAATTATAATTAATTAAAAGGTAAAAAATATATTGAATTTGTTTAACTTATACAAAAAATACTCACCGTTAAAACAAAACAGGTGCTAAAATTTCATATTTAACTTAAACCATTCCGAGAGTAAAACAAAAAGCCTTTAAAACACAAAAATGCTTGTGAAACCGAAACGGTTTTGAATATAATACTTACTTTTGTACACGATTCAGTGAGGTCGGAAATATCTCGGGTGTGAACAAAGAAACAAATTTACATTCGGTCTTTAAAATATTTTTGTGTAATTTAACATGTTTTCTGTTTCTTTAAGTATAATATTAAAATATTTAAGTAGTTTAAGTACTAAGCGCTTTCCCATTACTGTCACATAAACAGCATTCAGCAGTTTAGTGCTGGCCTCTTTTATGTTAAGTATTCTAAATAGTTACTCTATCTTAATATATTAGTATGCGCTACATCAACCGCAGTACACCATGCGGTTGATGTAGCGCATACTAATATATTAAGAAATGTAATGCAATTTTTTGATGTTTTTCAGCAATTTTTTTTAGTTACCAGAATACAAATAACATCTTATTTTGATTTGAGGAAATGCAGGTGCTTGACTTGTGGAGGAAGCTGGTGAATACATGACAAGAGCGTTACGAAAAGTGCGATTGGACTAGGCAAACGAAAATTGAGAGGGAGATATAAGTCAGTGTAGAAAGAAAGAGAGAGAGATACGTTTTGTATAGTAATGAATGGGGTAAGAGAGAGGTGGAGAGCATTTTTTATCTGTTTTTTCATAGCCAGCCATAAATAAGTTTTACTTCAGTACACAGTGGTCTTAATCATACTTGTTTTTTATTTTATTTGCTGCAATTAAAATGTATTTTTTCCAAGTACTAAAATAGTAATACAATATAATATACAATAAAATAGTAGTACAGGTGTCATATAAAAATTGAACTAAGCTATTCTTAAATAAAACTTTAATATAGGCTATCTAATCTTCAATCAGTAAAAGCGAACTCCACAAAATCCACGACACGTGTGAACGACCGTTATAATACCGACTTAATAAAAAAATTGGCGACCAACCTCTGCGGTCTCAACGAAACAAAAGCCCAAGAAAAATTTGCCCCATCTTTAAGGCTTTGCGACGAAATTTGAGCTTCTAACGATGTTTTCCTTGAGACAAAATGGAATGTACCTACCTATAGTTTTGGCAAAGAAAATGATTTACTCGACAAACATTGTGCGAGATAAATCGAATAAGGGAGATATAAAATTGTTTGATGAAAAAATTCTACAAGTCATGTGTCTGTCGTACGACACATTAGGTTGGGTATTGTCTATCATTATACGATAATTTGAACAAATTAAAAACTAAATATACGAATGAAATAAAAAATTTACGCTCTTTTTTATCGGATATAATGCAGACGAATATCGTGTGAATACTAAATAAATAAATAATATTAAACTAAAACAGTTTAAAGTTGAACAGATTGTTTTTTGTTCTCTTGTAATAAATGTTATCATTATAATTACACAGTAGGAGAGCCACGCTTCGGCACCAAAGGGCCGACACGAACGGTGTGATACAACGGCCTCACAGAAACAGCGTATGGCCTGCCCTCACCCCATCTTCTTCCCCGTCCCCCAAAGCCCTCTTATCATCAGTCGATACCTCTGCTTGTTTGAACCTATTCCATATAAAAAAAATGCGCTTTTAACAATTAGTTAAAAATAAACATACAGAGAGGTTAAGTTATAATAAATAGTAAAAACGTTTATTTCTCATCAAAACCAAAATATATAGTTAACGAATTATATATATGTTTGTGCGTGTACGTGTGTATGCATGTGTGTACGAAGTATGTGTGTGTATATTCGTAGTATTACTGTAAGTCTACATATATAAGTGATGTTTAGCATATTATTGCAAAAAGAGACGGCTACTCCAGGACCACCAATAAATCCTCGGTTTCTTCGTAAATCAACGTGTGTTCTAAAATGGTTACCATTGTAATGACTTCATTGAAGTTGAGATATACACGTAAATTATAGGTATTTATAGGTAAGATTTCTTCGAGGATAGGAAGAACCATATTACGGCTGACGCCGTCGTTTCCGATCGCATTAGAGGCTATTGACATTATGCTCTTCTTTACATCACATGCAGCAAATTGATTGAAAAGGAATGGAGAACATTCAGGGATCGGCAAAGAAGAAAGATAATTTAGCGTCGCAGTTTTGGGAGTTCCTCCGTAACCGGAAGGAGCAGAAAACTGTAAGTTCAGGAAATCAATATCAACATCTTTTGAAGTATTACTAGGACGTGACTTGCCGATCCCCAACGACTTCAGAAATTTCCAGACTTTAGCTGGGTCACCATCTTCAACAGATTTGTGGATATGTCGGCGCTGTGCGTTTCTACACATCTTATTGCAGAGATTTCTAATAAGCAAAAATTTTTCCCAGTTCTTGTTACATATCTATGGATGGATTCGTGGATACTTGACTCGTTTCTTCGCAGTCTTGTTAAATCTCGTATGATCCCTTTTTCATAATTTTACTGTCATCAGTATTTTTTTTATGTATGTATTTCCCTCCTAAAATGATTACTCTATCTGATGGAAAGTATAGATAGATAGAAAACTCTTTATATGCACACTTTAATATTACAGTTAGAAGAAAGTACATAAAATGTGAGACAGGCGGCCTTATTGCCAAAAGCAATCTCTTCCAGGCAACCTTGGGATGGACCTAAAATGTATAGGAGAGACAGTGGTTGTTGTCGTTGCAATGAGTTTTGAATTAATTGTTTGCTAGTGAATATAACGAACTACATACATATATATATCCACACATATACACACAACACAAAAAAGTATAAGCAGAATCCAAGAATAGTGATCACCATACTCATTGCTCGTGCTGAAAATGCAACAATGCAACCACGCTATGGCGGCCTTGTGATGCTTCTGCATCATTGGACCTCCAGTCTTGCACTCACCAACAAAACACGACATCACGTACGCTGTCTTTTTAGGTTGATCTTGCGATGGTAGGACCACCCCGCTCGAGCCGGCCCGTTCGAGCTGAAATCAGCGCGGCTCAACTACATAATGAGTAGAGATTTATTTATTTGTTCTGTCTATAATATTCCTGATTAGTATTATCATCAAGTACATTGTTTACCAATTTAAAAAAAAAACTGTACCAACCATATATTCAATATATCAAATCATCATCAAAATCAAGCTCATTGTCGACAATGTACTGTGAGTCAATTAGAGAGCCAATGCTACTTGCATTGGCTCTCTAATTTTAATTGATTACATGCTCGCATTGACCCAAATCGCATTTCTAATCAATCGTTAATCAACTGATTCATTAATCACTGACCGATAAATAACTATTATTAATATTTAAATAGCGACCAAGCCGGCTTCGCATGGATGGCTTCGAAATTCTCGGACTTCCTCTGCATGTACTATACATGTAAACCTTAATCTTGTATTTCTCTATTAGTTGCCGAAACTACATTAAAACGCTTTGAAGAGTTTAAAAGCAAACAAACAGCGAAACGCGATTACATTTCATACTAAGTGAGGTCTAGATTTTATTGACATTTGTGCTTATTCTAATGTTGTGGCTCTAGACGAAAATGTATTTTTAGTATGATGTATTTAATTTAAGTCAGTCTTTTGTTGTTTTCGTTTAACTCAACAAATTTTATGTTATGTATCATGTGTTATGCTAGATATCAATAGTTTTAATCCTTAAACAACCACGCTACGACAAGAATGTGCGTGCCTGATTGCAGTGATACCATGACTCTACAGAAAACTAATACTATAACTAATACTACTAAGCAGTTATTTCATGACATTTCACCGAAAATAAAGTTAAAAGAAGCTCGAGGAGCTCATAGCCCAATTGCACTCGGAGATTAGAAACAATCACCGAGGGTAAGCAACGACGGTGCGGTCAGTATCAGGATAGGTGACCTCTGGTGGCATGTTTCCATGAGCGTCTCCGTGATTCGGAAGTCACGTTAAGCAGTCACGACTATTAACGTATGCTAACAACCGGGACCGTCAGGGTCCCGGTTGTTATCATACGATAACAGTCGTGAAGCTTAGTTGAAGGCCTTCAGGCGGCTTAAAAACATCCTACGGGAAGATACGTAGCCACAACGTATTCTTGCCAGTCCCTAACTCGCACTAGGCCAGCGTAGGGATGAATGGCCTCAACCCTCTCCTGAGAGGAGACCCGAGCCCAGCAGTGGGACAATATGGGTTGTAAAAAAAAGAATGAACGAAGAAGAAAACTTGAATAAATCCCTATAGCAAAATTTAACACTTCTGCTTACTCCTCAAGAATAATGAATCTCGCATTTCGTCATCAAGGATGTTATTTCGTTTGAAGTAACATAACCAATACAGTTTTATTCAAACAAATTAACCGCTTGAAATTGAATTTCCACTGAAATCCCTTAGTACTGAAAAGCTTAAGGGATAACAATTTGGAGACTTTCGAAGACAGCTGCAATAATAAAAGGCTCCGATAGTGCTTTAATAGACTTCTGTAGTAATGCTTTTAATTGTTGTTGAGCAACAATTACGACGATTGACCTTTCTTTAGAGATAAAATTACATTGTCATCAAAATTTATGTTTTCACTTAATTGACTGTAGTTTAATGTTTTTGTGCCCGAAATGAATTCTTGTAGTATTTGCTCTTAATATTGAGCTTTAAGATTTTAAAGTTAATTTGGGATACACGGAAATTCATCGTTTGTACATAACGTGAAGTTTTGAGACACATTAAAATGGCAAACGGGTCCCGAAATAACCTTCTAGATCGAAAATAATTTGTACATGTTTTACAATATTATTCGTACTGAACAACTGGACATGGGCCTCTTCTTTGAAAGGAGGTTTTGGTCTACTAACTGTATAGGTCAGCCAATTTGATATAGGGTTTATTCCGAGTTTTGCTTCTCTTTGTTTTATATTTTTGTAAATGTAATATATGTATACCGAATAAGGAGACTGAAGGAAGAAAACTCATTGCATCGACCTTAAATGAAGTTGGGAAAAGTGTAGGAAGATGATGATGATGATATATACCGAATAAGATATGGTCCTTCGAGTTCAGTCCACTTTTGTCATCATACACTCGATTATTCTTTTAGACTCATTGTACTAAGAGGACATAAATAGTGTAAAGTTTGACACATTTGTAATGAAATTGTAGTTGGAGTGAATGGTTATTATTTTGTGTCGCGGAGTGTTGTGTTTAAAAATTTTGAGTAAAAGGATATTCAATCAACAACCCATAATGTCCCACTGCTGGGCTCGGGTCTCCTCTCAGGAGAGGGTTAAGGCCATACGTCCCCACGCTGGCCAAGTGCGGGTTGGGGACTGGCAAGAATGCGTTGTGGCTACGTAAATCTTGCCGTTGGATGTTTTTAAGCCGCCCGAAGGCCTCCAACTAAGCTTCACGACTGTTATCGTATGATAACAACCGGGACCGACTGCTTAACGTGACCTCCGAATCACGGAGACGCTCATGGCAACATGCCACGAGCGGTCACCCATCCAGGTACTGACCGCGCCATCGTTGCTTACCCTCGATGATTGTTTCTAATCACCGAGTGCAACTGGGCTATGAGCGCCTCAAAAAGGATATTGAAATGTTGAAAATAAAATTGATAGAGTAATATGAATAGCACAAGCTCGTTGGTACCTGTCATCGTTTACATAAGGTACATGACTCGTTCGAGGGCCTTGGTATACGTTTTTACAAAAAAAGTTCTATACATGTAATTGAACTTCCTGTAGATAAATTCAAACAAACTGTAAAAAAATCACCTTATTAAGAAAGCCTATTCTACAATCAACGATTATCTGAACATCAAAATATGTAAATTATTAACAAACCATTGTTAGTTGAAAGAAATGCGTGACAATTATTAAGGTAATTTAATTAGTAGTGATTTTTATCAGTATCTCGACTATGGTTTTTCATGCTCACTAAAATGTCATTGCTCACGGAGCAGCCGTGCGGTGGGTCGTTTCTTAAAATAAATGTCACTTAGTGTCTTAATTGAATAAATGATTTCAAATTTGAATTTGAATTTAAAAGCATGTTATGGAATTTTACGCCAACGTAAAAATTTTAAGTACTCATGTTCAGTATGTAAATATATATATAGTTGTTAATGAAAAACACGAGAATTAGCACAAGTACTTCCGGACGTAAAACCGTATTTGACAGTGGTCACTCTCATACTGAGACAGTCTAATATTGGGTGCTGAAACCGAAACATCAAAGTAGTTAATGCATAATATTCACACTAATTTCCATTCTTTTGTAATAAGTAGTTTCCTGTATTTATCAATTGAGCTCAATGTTCGTTCAGTACTGTCTGAATATGGCTTTATAATAATCTATACTAATAAATATCTAACACGAGTTGCAAAGTTAGTGTCTTAGATTTTCCTAGGTAGAGAAAAGAGTGATCAAATATTTTTAAACCAAGTTCAATTATATGTATGTATATGTAAATTATATTTATTAAATTAATTAAATATTTGTTTAATCTTTATTAGTGTTTAGAAGTAGAAACTCACAAGCATAAATGGGTCCTATGAGCTCGATCGAATTTATTGGTTCAATGACGTGTACAATACTTACATTTGCCTGTTAAAGTTAATTACTTCTAGTAATTAATAAAAATCCAATTTGCCTATTCAAACGACAAGTATACATTCCTAAGTTTAAAAGAAATGGGTAACCCGTTGAACGCCAGAAGTCGATAATGTTCTTGATTCTAAAATTCAGCATTAACCAAGTTTTATTCTTTATTAAAAATGAAGTGCGGTAGACACTTTAAAACGACGTGGACGTCTCCAGCAAAATTTTGAACGACGCTTTAATGCGGTCTTGGCGGTCAAAGGTCAAATAACTTGAAGAAAAGCTATTAGTTTTTTATTCTTAAGTCTTGATTGATTCACTTTGGGTTATGTTTTTCTAGTGTACTTTTGTATGTATATTTCTTTGGCACGCCCTAGAGCCTAAACGGCTTGTCGTATTTTTATGTGAGTGGTGTCAATAACTTCGTTTCATACTGACAGTGACTCTTGTGTACATCAATATAAAAAAAAAAAAATTTTCTTTAAGTTCTTAAATGAATATTAAAAAGATGGCAGATATAGACTCAGTAGGGTTTTTTTTTAAATAATTCGTTACTTGTTATATACCCATAAATTATGTATTTGCCGGAATGCTATAATCAAATTTGTTTCCATCTTTTTTGTAATTTTTTCCTGTAAGTGTAAGTAAAGTTTTATTTGATGTACGTACATTTAATATTTGTTATAGAGGAAAATTTTGCAGCAAATAAAAGTACGATCTAAAGTCGTATAATGAAATTCAAATGACATTAAAACCTTAAACGAAGACTGTGGGTCGAACACTAGCACGTGATATATAAGTTATAGCGACAGTTAATCCGGTTCATTCCAGTTATTACCCAACCTACATAACTGGTACAAACCGGTTTAAGCTAGTTATGAAATTAAAAATCAGACACCTTGTTCATTGTGCGTGATTTGTGTTTTGTGTGATTATTTTTATCTGTAAAATAAGTTGTTTATTAGGAGTGTGATTTTGGATATGAAATTATGCTAAGCACATCACTTTTTAATTTGGCTAAGTCTATGAAACATTCGGTTCCATTTAGCAACAAATTGAAGTGTAACATTACCATTATACATGCGCATATTGTTTGTAACAATGTAATCAATCAAGATTGATTCAATCTAAGAAACATTGAGCATTTTCATATGAAATATTTAGTAAGATGTTAGTTCTTTTACTAATTACTAGCGGTAGCCTAGTGGTCGGGACTCGACCATTATTTATTTGTTTTTTTTTTCTAACTTTTTGGGTGCCTCCGTGGCCTAGTGGTAGCGTATGCGACTGTTGTGCTTGGTTTCGGGGTTGATTCGCGGGTCGGACCAAATGTTCGTATGATCTACGAATTTGTTTCGGATTTTGGGTGTTTTCTATGTAAAATATTTGAGTATTTACAAGAAAAAGTATATTAGTATTTATTTCAGTTGTCCCCAAAAACACAAGCTCTGCTAAGCTTGAGACTAGATAGCGTTGTGTGTTGTGATGTCTGAAATATTTATTTATTTTACAACTCCTCCTCTCAACAAACTTTAAGTGTGCCAAATTTCATACACCTCCATTCAAATAATTTAAGTATGTAGGGTACAAGGTTTTATCTTCACGTATTAATGTATCAGATGTATTTAAATTTAAAATTTTCTATTTTTAAATGTAAGTATAAATAAATTGAATGTGAATGAATGTAATAAGATTTATTTTTCTGATATCGAAATGAAATTGAACATCACCCCTGATTTGCCACTCTCTAGGAGTAAATATGGCTTGTCATACTTCCCCCAAACAAACATCTGGTTGTTGGCAATTATTTTTTTCTATAAAGTGTTTAAAAAGCGAAATAATATTTTCCAGTTTTTGAATCTCAGAGGACGTATGGCCTTAACTCTTTCCTGAGAGGAGACCCGAGCCCAGCAGTGGTACATTATGGATTGTTGATGAATCACAGAGGACTGTAATGCCAAGAAACAAATATATTTCCAGCAAGCCGGTATTTTTATCGCTATTATTTACATTAGACACAAAAGATAATTTCAAACAATCGCAACTTGCCAAACAATGCTCAGTCAGCGTTGGATGGATTTAATAGTTGAATGGATTCGGTGATTGAAAAAATATCTGTCACTGTGAAAGCCAAATATTTTGGATTTATTTTCGCAATATTTTGGATTATATTTTTGCAACAATAAATTGAAACTGATAATGACCGGAGGCCCAATATTTTATTTCAATATCAAATACTGTTTTCTTGCCCTGACTACACTGATTTATAATATGCGCAAGTCTTTGTGTAAATTTTGAGAAAAATCCCAGGACTGGTATAATTCTAATGTTAAAAATATCTTTTCAAACGATATTTGACCAGATTTAACATTTTCCCTAACAATACGTTATACATACAATGAGAAAAATTACAATTTTTCGGAATTAAACCCAGACGTAATTGCATCGGACCCTTTTGATAAGGGTTCCGTATAAACGTCAAGGAACAATTACATTGTTAATCTTCTTTAAGTTTACTAATTAAAATCCATTCGGAATTGTGGTGTAAGCTGTAATGGGAAAAATACTTGTTGTATTATAAAAAATCGTTTCGACAATCGTGGGAGAAGCCCTCCTCAGCACAAACATCATCATTAGCAGCCTTTAGCAGTCCACTGTTTGAAATAGACCTCAATGCCACGCTTCGGCATGCACTCATACCCCAATCCCTCTCCCCATCCCCCTTTCCATCCTCCAAAGGCCGGCAACGCACGTGTGATGCCTCCCGTACTGCGGGTGTACATTAGCGGCAGTAATCACTTAGCATCAGGTGGTTAGTCTGCTCGTTTGCCCCATATACCATGATAAAGAAGGTTTTGGCCTATTATACCACGCTGGTCAGACCAGACAAGTTTGGTTTCAAGCTTTTCTGTCTCTTTTATAATGCTGTTGTCTTTAGTAGTTTTCTCTTTTAGTCACCTATTACGACCCCTCATTAGGAGTGATGACCCTCCTATTTTCATGTCGTCACCACATAGAGACTGGCACTCAGCACAAACCGTTTAGAACTATTACAATAACACTTCAAGTTTTAAAAGTTTGCTTCTTTACTCCCAATATTAATGACTAACCTTTAAATATTAAAAAAGCCTTATAACAAGGTTTTCAAGGAAATACACTTATTGTACATATTTACAAAGAATATTTTATGATATTTCTTATTGAGATAACAAAACTGAACCCTATTACTAGGGCGATATGATGGATTTTAAAAAAAGGCATTTGAAGTCCTGACATGTCCATAATTTTGCGAACAATTTACAAGTATAAATAAAGTGTCTTGTTACATAAACACAATACACTCGTGAGCAATATTTGCATTGCTTAAGAAAAATTTTTTGTCTTTTATTTGTGGGAGTAAAGTTACCGGTTTCTCAATTGGAGGGAAGAGAACTTAATGGTTGATTATTTTTTGTGTTTATTTATATGATATTATACAAACACACTTACGATACATTCTGAAGAGTATTATACAAAAATATTATCTAGAAGTATGCATGCTCATTATAGATATACACAACATTTACTTTATTAAAAAACCTAAAAACTAAAGGAAATTTAATACAACTTAATTGTAGATTATAATTACAATAATCATTATAATATTTAACTGCCTTCGTGGCGCAGTGGTACCGGATGCGACTGCTGGTCTCAGGTTCAATTCCCGGATCAGACGAAATTGTAGTATGATCTACAAATTTTTGTGACGGAGTTTGGGTGTTTTCTATATATATTATGTATGTATAGTAAAAAAATACAAAATTCCGTGTACCCACAAAATACCCAAAAGACCCTATGCCTCTTTAATACCCTCCTTTTCGCAGAACTGCCCTTAGTGCCAAATCTCCCTACCTCTGCCTTCCCAAACTGTTAAACAGCTGCTGTGATCTCGTTGATGTGCACTGTGGCTCACTTGGTAGGTTCACAAGTGCTATTGATAAGGTCTTGTAAAAGCGTTCGTGCTTTTGACCCTCGCTGGTTATGGGCTGTGTCACCTTAATTCTCAATGTTCTTTTTTAACGTTCAGTGTCTGGTTGGGATCTCCAATTTTTAATCACATTTTTAGATTATGTTAACAAATAAGTAGTACATGATGGGCTTACCTATAAGAAATATTACACTAGACTAAGTTATTTGAATGTATGTATAATAGTATCAGTGTATTCTATTGTTGGCTAACCAAATTAATAAATAATATACAATAGAATAAAACACTATCGTTGGTCATTATTAATGGTATACCTAGTTATAGAGCTTCTTTTATTTAGAGAGACATAGATTGAAGTATTGTCTCTCAATTAACAGATAATGTTATGTTCTCTACATTACAAGTGCATTTAGATCAAGATTAGATTAGTTGGGAATTTTTTTATGGTAATGCCATATCTAGGCGCTTTTTTGGATAGCAGGTATCCATGGAGCACCTGTTTGCTAGTATACAAAAAATTTATGCATTCAATCTCACAAATTATCACAAAAAGTTTATAAAGAATATCTTTGTGTGTCCTGTATTTTTGTCTTGGAGTGTACCCTCTCACATACACATAAACTCGGGCTCAGTTCCAAAAGGACACAAAGGTAACAATGCTCTCAGGATCCTTTAAATTGTCAGTTTTGGTTTACATGATGACAGGTGGACTTATCTTTGTACGCCTTTATTTGTGGGGCTGCGGTTTGGGCCAAAACTGTCAAGTTCATCTTTAAAGTGTTACCTTATTTCATTTAAAATATGTTTAACTATATAAATTTATAAACCTTAATATTTCTCTATGGTTTTGATTGAATTTATTTGTTTATTTTTAATTAATTAATTTCGTGCAATTGCTCCCTTCAAGTCAACCATCGGGTGATGTAGAAATCTTTAATAATAGGTGATTTAGTTTAGGTTTTAACCGACTGTGGCAATGCCAACAGTAAGTGCAATAGTATCTTTAAAACTTTCACGTTTCATCCGCCCCGCTTTTCTGATATTCTTGATAAAATTGTTTACCGTCACATACCACTCTAATAGTGTCCCTTTTGTGTAAGCAAACCGCTGTGTTCCTATTCTGGTGTTTAGCCAACTGCGCTGAAAAGCGAGGTGGTATATTTTTAAACACTGCATTCCACGCCGTAGATAATTTAAAACCATCTTTCCGATTGATGATTGGTATGTAATACCTATATAATATATACCTTTATAGTCTATACACCCATATAATCATCGCGTTAATTCCCGAGAAAATAATTAATATGTGTAATATTTATGTCAGTTCATGTATGTTTGTATTTTATATTCTACGAAGAGCCTAAGCCACTGAACCAATTTTAATGAATGAGTCACTTATGGCCTTAAACCTCTCCTGAGAGGAGACCCGAGCCCAGCAGTGAGGCATTATGGGTTGTTGATTGATAGAATTTCATTAAAAGTGATGTAATAGGATTATATTTTTTTAAACCTTTCGTAAGGATCCAAGAACGAAAAGTAGTTACTGACAATCATGGACGCTAGTAATTTAAGAGTCACAAGCGTATTTAAAGAGGAAATTCCATCGAAATTTTTAACACTAAAACAAACTCGAAAAAATAAACAAAGCACAAAAGAGAAAGAAAGTTATATGTTGCAAAGATTAAAACTACGGAATAACACGTACATATAAATAAAAATAGCTCTTTGATTTCTTGTTATCTAACAGGATGGAATTAAAAAATTCTCAGGAGTTTAAAAGTTTTACAGGAAAAAGATTTTACTAAATATTATTATTCGATTTCAGTATCTAAAATTCGTTACATAAACATATCAGAAATGTCATTAGAAAGTTAATGGAATGAACACTTATTTTCAATTTACTTTGCCTTAAGCTTGCATAACTACTGTTTAATCTTTTAGAAACCTGCTAGTCATCTGTTTGAATTAGCTCTCCAGAACATTTTCTTAGTTTTATTATAAAGTAGAACACTTTTAAGAAGGATTATTTGCAATAATGTAAGGTTGGGCTTTGTATCGGGAGGCTTCGACGATCGCTGAAGTAAAAAAGTAAGGTTGTAGTGAGAAAAGTGTAATTCATTTTACTATTAATAATGCATAATTTTCCTACATGTAAACAGTATTATTTATTCTGCTTAAGATGGGCAGTGACAATGGAAGACTATTTGCCACGATTCTGACACATATGTCTATAAACACGCATATGCACACGTCCTGCGTGCCTGGATACTTGTACGAGGAAAAGGGCTGATGGCTGCCACCGACGATGCAGTCAAACTAGCCTTTTCAGCTGCTAATATATAATTACATTGACACGAAATGTTTGCCCTGGAAACGCTAAGACAACAAGAAGACCCTCTACGGTTATGGGTTTTTACAGTATGCTGCTGATCTGATCAATATATGTTCTTCGGAACCTACTCGCGTAGTTTCACCTACTACTACATAGTAATCTTTTAAACTCTGTTAGAATTTGTCACTTTGTTCATTCTTTCCGTATGCTAAAACGATTTAAAACCATTATAGTTTTTTACATATTAAAATTTTATTTATGTTCATTTGTCAGTCATTATACTTTTTCGTTATTTTTTCTTATGTTAAACCACATTTGAAATATGTTAACAGTAACTATATTGCTCAAATCGTTTTAAGATATATAAATAGAAAATGAGATCATGATAGGTAACTCTTCCTCGTTGCTCAGTTTCACTTTAAATCAGTAGCAATAGACTTTTAAGCTAAGCCAAGCTAAGCTAATGAAGATGATGACCACTTAAGCACTTAATATACACATAATCACATTATCTATATATACATAATTGAATATTAAGTTGGCTCCGTATTCGTTTCGAAAAACTCAAAGGCCTCATTTTTCATAGAACTAGCCTATTCCATGAAGAAAAATAGATGAAAAAACTCCCGGGATTAATATCTTTATGAGAAAAATGAGCTGCTATTCCAATTAAGCATAATTAAACTCATTATTACGTATTTATTTTTTTAATTTGTTCGTACTGCAAATCTTTCTGATATGCCATTTGATATTGCCACGTTCAGTTTTAATGCTTATTGCATTATAACTGAACAAATAATACTATTGCGAGCCGTTGATGTTCTTTCTACCGCGTCATGAATGTGCTTCAAATTTAACTATATTTTTAATAAAGAGACTTATTTACGAGAGTACCAGCTATAATTCTACCAAAGCACACGTTAACTCAATCCAAGTATAATTTATTTCAAAATTTACTTTTCATTACACACTACTTGTTACTAGGATTGAATATATGGAAAATTTCTAGAATTGAGCACATAGCTTGTTTTACTGCTCAAACACTGTGTAGATAGTAACAGTTTGCTTTGTTTGTTTGGAATCTTCTAACAAATGTTTCAGAAGTTAAACGATTCATTTAATTGAAAAGAACTTCGTCTTAATGAAAATACGTTTATTTCATGATCTGAACTGAAACTCTGTAATAAAACTAGCAAATTCTTTCCGAACGGTAGTAAATTTTATACAACCACCCTCCACCCTCCTATTCAAATATCTTGCTATCGTCTGAGCTCATCAGTGTAAACTTTTAGTTTATCTAAAAACTGGATTTGAACTAAAGTTATTTTCTTTCTTTTAACTTTGGCGTATTTAATGTGCAGATATATTATCACAATGATCATATGAGTAATTGAGACAACATGAACAAACAGTCAAACAATATTACCGTAGGATATCATTCAGCACATTGCGCAATGTGACTTGGCTTTTATGGAATATGAGGTCAACCAGCAGGCGTATTGCCTGATGGTAAGCGACCACCACCCATAGACACCCACCACACCAGAAACGTCACAAGTGCGTCTTGGCCTTTGTGGGATTGGAAGGGACGGGGGTAAGGGGTCGGAATTTAGGGCTCCTTTTACGGTGAAACGATGTCTTACGCCGATTTTCTGTGGAACCGTGATGTCACTCCGGTCGAGCCGGCCCATTCAAGCCGAAGCTTAGCTCGCCCACGCTGAAATATCTGATTAAATAGATGATTAATATGAATAGAGGACAGCAACACACTTGTGATAAGTCACTGTCATTGTTGGCTGCTAATTTGTCCCCTACAAATGAGCAAATCTGACAATAACAATATTACATTCCAAAACTAAGACAATGATTAAAATACTATTTCCAATTCAAAGTTTCTACTTTCATTAAACATCGTCAACATTCTCGGCAATGGAATCAGACGACGCTAGTGAAATTCTTTCATAAAGGCCTCAAGCACCTTTTACGTTCCTTGTAACGTTCGTCATAATGTCACTCTTACAAAGAGCTCTTATCAGCTATACCTTGTTTAATGATGAGAACCGAACCCTCTCCCGCCTTTCGTTTGATTTAGATACTTTCAAATTAGTAAAGATTTCAAAGAGATCGGGTAAAGCGATGATGTTTTCATTCTGAATGGTTCTAATTTTATTGTAGTTTTGAATAAAAACTTTGTGCCCGTTTGTAAATACAATAAATATTACCAAATAAATAATTTTAACTACTGTATAGATCTGAATCTCTGTAACTAGCTGTACCAACTCACTATATAAGGTCCTATGATAAGTCTTTTACTGTACAGACTGTTTGAATATGGAATACTTTGCTGATAGCTATACGCCATGCCTTGTGCCGTGCAAAGATCATTACCTATCGTCATAATGTGTTATGTGCCTAAAACATATTTTACCTAAACTAACTTTGGCATTTCATGCATCATAATATTACTTTGTAGCATAGCCAGATGACCAATTACAGATTTTTATAAAACATCTGGCAGCAACTATGTACTCGCATTATTAACTTACCTGGGAACCTGGTAAAGGAACTTTCATTAAGGAATTGAAAATATTTTAGAAATAGAATGAAATCTTCTTGAACAGCTTTCTTTAATCGTTGTAAGTTGTAATATTCGAAGTATTTCGGGACGCTTGAATGCAGGCAACCACAAATCGTACTGTATGATATATTGGAGTATTCGAAGCAGTTATCACTTAGAACAACTATGCCCTTTCGATTTATCGCTTTATCTTTTCTAGTTTTATCACTCCCGAGACATAAAAACTTAAATGGCTCTAAACTTTTTCATTACCTATAAATTATGATGTAGTGCTTTTAATAGAAATTATTTAGTTGAAGTATTTTTTTGCTTTAAAATTGTACACCATCGTGTCCTCTTTATGATGAAAAATGTAATTGGTGACTGGTCTACTGTATTTCAAATAATATGCATAGAAAGATAATTAATGAAACCAAAATCAGGACTCCCAATAGTTCTATTGTTAAGCTAAAGTTACAAAGATATTTTGACAGAACATGAAACGGTTTTCACATGATTACGAAGGGACTGAAAGGCTGCTAAAACATAGACTGCCTACAGACTATATATACGCACTACAACTAACAATAAACTTTTTTTCTTTTGAAATGACCGCCTAGTTGTAATTAATAACCGAAATAGGATGTTGCACACCAAAGTCAAAGTTCTTATTTATCCTCATCCTTTGAGTATCCCGGAATCGGGGTAGATAGCGGTTTACGGGATTCAAAAAATTGCTTAACATCAGTTTCCTATAGTGCTGTAGTGTAACTCCTGTCTAGTTGCCCCTTATAATTTGCAGCTTAGTTTTCTTACGGTATTATTTATTGCCCGTTTTGCTCGATTTTTATTCTAATGCCATTTCCGTTGTTTTTATCAGAATTTACAGTAAAGCAGCATGAAGCCTTTAAGCACTGATTTGGCAAAAATAAACATCTTAAATATTTGCCTGAAGATCGAAATATAAAAAAAACGTAATTTTTTCTTCAAAGTACAATTGTAAATTGAGTTTGCCCACATCCCAGAATATAAAATTTTCACAGACAAAATATTTTAACAGACGTTTTATGAAGAAAATTAACGTTACGTTTGAAGTACAGTTGCAAACATAATAAAATATTAAATAAGTCTTAATAAGAAAAGAGAAAAAACTTATTTCATTATAAATTCATTTGTGTTTGAAGGGAAATACTTTTGTAAGCTGCAATAATTGTTAGAATTGAAGATTCAAAAAGTTTATTTTGGCTCAAAGATGTTCAAAATATATATTTCCTTTATTTAAACATGGATGTGCCTTGAAATCCATCCTATTAATAAACCACTAAACGGATTTTGTTGAAACTTTACAGTAATATAGCTGATAGATCAGAATAACACATAGGTTACTATTTGCCGCGATAACCAACATATACGCGGGCGGAGCCGCGGGCATAAGCTAGTTTTTAATAAAGCTGATGCATCACTGAAATTTCACAGTAAACTTCGAACTGTGCTGTGGATGATAAACATAATTTTAAAAATACACATATAATATGTACACATAGTTTAAGAAGACTAAACCGTTGCGAATCAGTGCTTATGCTGTATTTCACAGTTTCCCCTCCCCCGTCCCTCCAAAAGCCGTCAACACACTTGTAAAGCGGTGTCAGTGGATGGCAGTAACCGCTTACCACCAGGTGCATTGTCAGCTCGTTTGCCCCCTATTCCATAAAAAAATGAAACCGTTTCTTCAGAGAGTCGTATCTGTTGGTGATGAAAGAATTCAAAGGAAGGAAATGAAAGAGTGAGTTGACCCATTCATTTTACTAATTTTACTCCCACTTTATGTGACCCTAAAACGTAGCGACGTTAGCATAGTCAGGCACTTGATTAATCAGGTGTTAAAACTGTGAGCAAATTAGTAAACGGAAAGGTTTTCCCGGATAATGCAAATCCTCTAACCATAATAAACTTCCTTTAACTTTGATAAAACAGAAAATGAAAAAGAGAGTATATATACCGTCCGACAAAATAAATATTTATGCCTATTCATGCTCTTTGCTACTAAAATAAAATATTTACATTTTTGTACAACTCATAAAATATTTGTACGTTCCACAACATTTTCCGTAAAAATAGCGAACAGGGTAATAAAATGTAAAATGGGTTTCTCTAATAGACATGAACGGCATTGTGGGGACTAGAGCGTGGGTCGTGCCCGATGTTGTAATCAATTGAAAGAGCAAGCCGACACATTTCTCGGCAATCATACGAGACGTGCCGGCAGATCGACGTTATTGGAATAATGTTGGTTTCCATTGACAGATTAATTATATGAAAAAAATGTAAGGTGATGATGTAATCGAGTCATCATCATCATCATCAGCCTATCGCAGTCCACTGCTGGACATAGGCCTCTCCAATTTCACGCCACTTAGTTCGATCTATGGCTTCTCGCATCCAGCTCCTGCCAGCCGTCTTGCGCAAATCATCGCTCCACCTGGCTTGTGGACGTCCTACACTACGTTTGCCGAGACGCGGTCTCCACTCAAGAACTCGTTTACCCCAACGGTTATCGGTTCTTCGGCAAATGTGGCCAGCCCACTGCCACTTCAGCTTGCTAATCCTGTGGGCTACGTCGATGACCCTGGTTCTTTGTCGGATCACCTCGTTTCTAATGCGATCCCTTAGAGAAACGCCGAGCATATACCTCTCCATTGCACGCTGAGCGACTTTAAACTTATGGACCAGTCGAACCGTAAGTGTCCACGTTTCGGCTCCGTAAGTCATTACGGGTAGGACGCACGCATTGAAGACTTTCGTCTTTAGGCACTGTGGGATCGATGATGAGAAGACCCGACGAAGTTTCCCAAACGCTGCCCAACCTAGCTGGATTCTTCTGTTCACCTCGTCCTCAAAGCTGTTTCTACCTAACTGCAAAGCCTGCCCGAGGTATACATATTTTTGAACAACTTCGAGAACGGCACCGTGTACCGCAACCGGTTCCGGTAGTACATGTTCATTGAACATGACCTTGGTCTTGTCGAAGTTCATCCGTAGGCCGATGCGCACAGACGAGTCAGCCAGGTCGTTCAGCATCTGTTGTAGGTCCTGCAACGTCTCTGCCATGATGACGATGTCATCTGCAAATCGCAAGTGAGAGATGTATTCGCCATTGATGTTGATACCGCGCCTTTTCCAGTGCAGCGTCTTAAACAGGTCCTCCATTGCATTAGTGAATAATTTCGGGGATATAACGTCCCCTTGCCTCACTCCTCGATGCAATGGTATGGGTCTTGTATGCTGATCCTGTACTTGGACGGACATAGTAGCGGCTTTGTAGAGACATCTCAACACTCGGACGTACCGCCAATCTACTTGGCAACGCTGCAGGGACTCCAGAACAGACCAGATCTCAATCGAGTCAAAGGCCTTTTCATAGTCCACAAATGCTAGACACAGGGGCTGATTATACTCTTCGGTCTTCTGTATTATCTGCCGCACTGTGTGGATGTGGTCTATGGTGCCATATCCGCTCCGAAACCCAGCCTGCTCCGGTGGCTGGTATTCGTCGAGTCTTCGCGCAAGACGGTTCGTGATGACTCTTGAAAACAGCTTATAGACGTGGCTCAAGAGGGAAATGGGCCGATAGTTCCTCAACATGGTTTAATTTCCCTTTTTGAAGAACAGGACGACCACACTCCTACTCCACGCCTCAGGTAATCGAAATCGAGTAGATTGCCATATTTCAAAGTTAGACAATCCAGATTAGTTCATAGATAGGAGACCATTTCTGAATACGTTAAAGCCCCTCTGTGCTTTGGAGAACATATTAAGTCGTCGATCCCGGTTGCCATACGAAAGTTTTCAGTAATCGTAGTCGACAAGGAAATCTTATAATAATATTAATTACAGAAAATAGGCCTTAAGATAATGGAATCCCAAGACGTTCTGATTTTGATAAAGGGGGATCATCAAGTGCCCTAAGCCATATTTGCCACTTTCCATTAGGTAAACAATTTGATCGTTAACCCCCATGGCTTCAAAAAAATGAGATTGATTTATAGTCACGTTTATTTATTATTTTTTCTGTTAATTTTTATTATAATTTTTGCATTCTAGATTCCTTTTAAAGAAGATATAGGCAACACACAAGTAAAACAACAACATATTCGCTTTTAGAGTACTATCTGAATTGTTCTCAGAGTTGTTTACGTTAAGTATCTATATTATATAGTCCTTGCTCATTTCCCGCCTTTTGATTGTGTCCGCTGTGATGGCGGGTGAGGAGGGCTGGGACACAGTTGTGTCTTTCTGCGAAGCTGATAAGACGTCGGCGGTAAAAACCGGTGACGGTCACTGGAGGATGGGGACCTCTGGTGGCAGTTTTATTGCTGCGGTTGAGATTGCAGCATGATTGCATATCTGTGCAATGAGCCTACCACGCTGGGGTCGAGGGGAAGAAATAATTTTCCCTGAGGATAGGGCCTGATAAGGCATGGCTTTGAATCGGGAAGGACCTGAATTAACATGATCCGGGTCCACCCAGTGTAAGGCACCAGAGGGTGGTCATCAGGGTGCTTTTTAGTGGAATAACCATATACTTCTGTGTCCCCGAGGAGCTGGAGATACGAAGATGTTTTTTACCCCGTCAAAAAAAAGGCATCCATATTATATTAAACGGGCCACGCGGTGTTACCAGCGGTATAACTTCAGATGCAGGTAGCGCTGCGGGTCTAATCAAATTATTTTCTTTCTTTCTTGTAATATAAACTATTTTCAAATCCTCGGGAATAGCCATAAAAACATTAATTAAAATCGGTTCAAAAGTTTAAGAGGAGTTTAGTCACACATGCACAGAAGATTTATATATGTAAAGATTATGTATGATATTCAAAATGCGTAATAAGTTAATTTTGTGGGTAAAATGATGTATGTTGTATGTCGGATCGTATGTTTGTGGACACTTATCGAATCGACCAACAATGACAACTGATGAGTTCCGCACAGACTGCTTCTTTAGTTCGAGTGTATTCGTCCCGGGTACTATTATACTGATTGCTATTTGCATCTTGTGCTGATATTATGACGTAGCAAGTTAGATCATAACTAAGAGTTTACAGGATGACCAAAATTTATGGTTTTAGGAGGTGCGTACAGCGGCTGGTTGTAAATTAAGGCTCCGTTGTGAGCCATTTCTTGAGTGCAAAGTCGAGTATTATCATTATTTTATTTTTTTATTTTATTTTATAAATACTTTCTGCATTACATTTGCGTGAGGCGGACTTATGCCAAATGGCATTTTCTACCTTTCTACCTTTGGATGGCTTAGTAAAAGACGTGGCAGGAGCGCTTATGTCTCATGAAGAGAAGTTATGGACAATAAATGTAAGACAACAATAAACATTTAAAAATACATGAATAAATAATATGAATAAACAGATAAATATTTATATAATATATACATTATTGGCATAGACATAGAAAAGTTTTTGCTAAGATTCTTGATTTGAAGATACTAGAGTATTTTTTATTAAATTTTATTTTTATAAATCTTTAAGTATTTAATAGACCCGTAATGAATAAACGAATGAGACTATTTTTTTGAGTATGGGACATGATATACAGTCATGACGGTTGTCTAATCTTAAACCTCTTAGGGCTTTTACTGCGATAACTAAACTACTGATAAATATAACGATCATTAACTTATCGTATTCCACAGCTGGACATAAGCTTTTATATTTACATAATACAGTATTTTGTGTATCCAGCAATCTTGCATCATTCCACTTGGTCTGCTAAACGCACTTATTGACCCTAACTAATTAAGCCAAATATACACAATATGTAAAATACGGAGTATTATGTTCTACCATAATATATCAGCCATGATCTAGGTAAGACCGTCTTGGAGTTGAATTTAAGAGGTTTAACGTAGAAGCGTCTTAATGTGACCACCGCAACATCAGTGTCGCGTTTTCACATTAATAAAATACATCACGTTTTATCCCCAACTTACAAGGCTAACCTTATTAGCGAAATAAAATTTACGCTCTCTGATCTTGCTCATCACTAAATGGCTTCGCGGAGACAATGAAAAAAATGAACAAATTCTCTCTCATTTCAAAGAAAATATTTGCATATTTTGGCAGAGACTCGTTCATTTAATTATTTGTAGAAGAATGAATAAGATGTTGGTGTATTTGTTTTGTATTTCTTAATTATCACGACAAAAGTATGTGCTCTGAATGTTAATGGGAATTAACATGCTTATTTTAATAATAAAACAGCCATAAGTTGAAGCTAGAAGCTGGTTTATCGTTATTGTCTTGAAATGTTAGGTTGCTTATGAGTTTATAAATATTCAACATAAATGATGTACTTATAACCTGACCTGCAATGTACAAGGAATGTTTTTTAAAAAAAAAATTGGTGAAAAAGTTTTAAACAGAAATTTGTAGAAAGGTTTGTCGTTTTTTGAAAAAAAAACAGTAAATTCGACGCGTACAGCGCGGTATACATTTACCTCTCCGATAGTACAAACAACAGTGTTCAGTATATCGACAGGTCCTATGCAGACTAATGCAAGTGGAAAAACACAACTTTTCAGGAGAGTATTTCAAAGGTTCAAACGGTTGTAACTCTAACAAAGTTCAACATATTGTTTTGAAATTTAGAAATGTTATACCTGAACATGTTTAAAAAAAGACTGCATTCTTATTTTTTATATTTTTTTTGTAGTTTAGAAATTAGCTTCACTTGCATTGACCTATATGGTTTTGCTTAAAGTGTTTTAGCACGAAAACCAGTGTAAGTGAGCACTTGTACCAGTTTACATTGTTTGAGGTTTTTGAAAATTTAGGATATTAAAAAAATATTACAATATCTAACATGTTTTATTTTTGTGAATATTGGTAAGCAACTAAAGCTCATTTCATTTAATATATTTTTAACAACATTTGTCACTTGCACTTACAATGTAGTGTAATTTACATGTGCCAGTTACACCTGTAGTGCTATGGTAAAATATTAAACAAAATTTTTGGTAAAATAAAACAAATGTAATCAAATAATTTTCACCGTGGGAGAGCCACGCTTCGGCATGAATGGGCCGGCTCGACCGGAGTGATACCACGGCAGACAGAAAACCAGTGTGAAACAGCGCTTACGCTGTGTTTCATCGAGTGAGTGAGGATACCGGAGGCCCATACCCCAATCCAACGCCCCTATCCCCCTCACCATCCCCCTTCCCCTCCCCATCCCCCAAAGGCCAGCAACGCACTTGTGACACCTCTGGTGTTACGGGTGTCCATGGGCGGCGGTAATCGCTTACCATCAGACGATACGTCTGCTCGTTTGCCCCTGAAACAATAAAAAAAAAATACAATGATGTATTCTAAATCATTGTTGTTATCGATTCTAGCGCTTTTAGTGGTTAATACGGTCTTGATAGGCTTGTTTAGCCAGTCGTGTCTTATGTTTCACCATTATGCTATACTGAGCGAAGACTCCTAATCAATACATTTCTCTATACTCGTTATATATCGCTTATAAGTACCGATTTCAATTTTATGTCGTGAATGATTTCAACATTGTACCACTCAGGGTAATTATATCTAGAGCTTACATTACTAAATTTATTTCATTTTAAATTTTTGTCGGATTGGGGCCAAATAAGCAGACATATGATGGTAAGCGATTACCGCCGCCTATGAACACCCGCAACATCAGAGGTATTACAAGTGCGTTGCCGGCCTTTAGGAGATGGAGAGGGGGTTGGATAGAGAGACTCACTCACTCGGTGAAACGTAACACAATTTTTTTCTGGTAACACAATCATCGAACTCAATTCTGCATTCAAAAGATATAAAGGAGATCAGGTTGTTTTATTTATAAAACTGGCCAGAACCTAATATTCTTTTCCGAAGCTATCAATATTTTCTTCAACATTACCATCACCATCAGCCTATCGTAGTCCACTGTTGAACATAGGCTTCTTCAATTGCACGCTAGTTTGTTTGACCCTCGATATTGTCTTCAAAATAATTTTAAGGAAGCAGCTATTATAGCGAACCATAATTCCTACTACTACTAAAACAAACTAACAGATGCTTATTTTCCCACTAAAATAAACAAGGAAATGAAACAAAAGTTTTTTATGTCTGTTGTATATGAAACAGGTGAACACTTTACGCTGATTGAATGCATTACATTACATTACATTACATTATGTTTTATGGTTATTTTACCTATTCTGTGATATAATAAAATAATGAATAAATATTTCGATCATCTAACACACAACGCCATCTAGTCCCAAGCTAAGCAGAGCTTGTGTTATGGGTACTTGACAACTTATATAAATATATATACATATTTTTTTTGTATATACATACATATTATACATAGGTAACATTTAAACTCCGATACAAGTATTTGCAGATCATACAAACATTTAGTCCGACCCGGGTATCGAACCCGAGAACTCGCATACGCTACCACTGCGCCACCGAGGCAATTTGTATGCATGCATAAGCATGAATACCCATTTTAGTGCATGGTTTAATATCAAAGCTATCATCACGCCATCGCTAATTTAACGACGTCATAAACAATAAAATAGCCTTGGTTTTCTAACCCCTTCAACTCTCATAACAGGTAATTTATTCCCGATCACGGTCAACTAGTTAATCACTTCTTGGCTCATGCCTTATGCGAGATTTAGCTCAATTTATTTGCTTGAATAAGAAAATTCATCTCACCATCTTAAAGCTTCTCGTGCTCTTAATTTTTGAAAGAACTCTAATTCAGACAGTCTTGGTGCCACAGTGGTGGTCTACTGTGCATAAAGTGTCAAGTTCGATTCCCGATTCGGACAAAATGTATGATCCGAAATTTTTGCGCTGTTTGGTTGTTTTCTATGTTTAATATGTATGTATTTATACAAAAGAGTATTTTATCAGTTCATTTAGTAGTCAGAGTACCTACAAGCTCAGTTTAGTTAGAAGCTAGACGGTGTTATGTGTCAGATATCCGAGATCACAATCTATTTATTAATTAAATCAATATACAAATTCTTTATTCTCATTTTTATTCGAACATCAATTAAATCAATGCAGCGGTTTAGTCGTTGTAGCATAATATACCTACAGAAAGACTCACTAACTTTCTAATTTATTAAATTAGTATATATATGATACGAGAGCCCATACAAAACTTTATTTATTGCAATTTTTCGACAAAAAGAAGCCCCTGTTAGAACCATTCAAGGTCAGATATACCTTGGGAGAGCCATGCTTCGGCATACATCGGCCGGTTCAAACGAAGTGATACCTCGGCCTCACAGAAAAAGAGGAAACTGGAGGCCCATACCGCAACCTCTCTCACCATTCCCCTGTCCTTCCCCCAAAGGGCGGCAACGCACTTGTGACGCCTCTGGTGTTGCAGGTGTACATGGGCGGCGGTAAACGCTTACCATTGGGCAATACGTCTGTTAGTTTGCCCTCTACTCGAATAAAAATTAAGATATATACCCGTTCTCTGATAGAACCAAACGATTAAAACAAGGTCGACCAAAAAGTTGGAAGGTCATGCGTTTTCGTGATAACGAAATCACATGTACATACGTTGTAAATAGTGTAGTCAATTATGTGTTAATTATACTAAGGGATGTTTGGCGTGCCACGCATTGTACTAGAGGTTAATAACTGACATTCCCAGTAATTAGAGGCGAGCCAGTCGTTTGTGTAGGAGTGTCGACCAGAAAAACAATTTATTACTAAATTTTAAATACAAGTAACCTCAGCTGGATTTAGGTACACTTTTTTGAAGGCTTACGTATGTCTGTGTAATATAGCAAGTGTGAAGTTAAATCATTTAATAAGTTTAGTACTTTTTTATATATTTTGAGTTAAATTTTTTTTGGCTCATAGTTAGTAGTTCTAGTGTTGCGTGACTAAACTTATGTTTCTCTAAAATTATCTTAAATTCTCATGTTTTAGTGAAACGATTTATAAAATGCTATTTTCATATGTATATTGTACGTTATTAGTTAAGATATAATTTATTATTGTTTGATATAATCTGATTCTCATACATTGGTTAGTTGTCTATTTATAGATTTCGTTTATGGAATAGCAACTTGACTTGGAGGTTTGGTCCATTGTCGGAGTTAGTTACTTACCATCACGTAAGCCATCTCTTTAGATCTGCTCGTTTTCTCCTGATATCTCAAAAACAGACGATTGTAATTTGGCAGTCCTTATCGCCGTTACATTTTTATGATGATGTTTTGATAGCTTGTGCTGTTTTTTGCATGAATTAAAGTAATGAGAATTTTAATGTTTTAAATTAAAAAATATTAAAAATTGACTTAGTGTAAAGGTCTTTTCTGAGGTGAAAAGATTTTAAATGACACTTGATATGGGTCGTACGAAAGTAATTTCAATTTGTGTAGACGAAAGAATGTTGCCATCGTTTGATACAGGTTGAGTGGAATGTGGGGACAGATAATATGTGGACACTTATCGTTTGAAACACTATTAATTGCTTACATTACAAAAAGTGCAATTTGACTTTTTTACGTATAAAAATATTTATAGAAACTCACAGGTTTCACTAGTTGATGTTTGGTTCTTACTTTTCTTAGATCCATAACTTCCGTCACCCCAGCAAACAGCCGCTAAGGAACCAAATTATCAGGTAAAAGAAATTGAAAGAAGAAATTTCAATACTATTGTCAACAGTAATGAAACAATTTGGTTCGTCCCCATATTTCCATAGGTAGCCATTTTATATTTGGATTGTTTCATTACTTCAAAGAGTGACGGCTTGTTGTAAACTTTAGTAATAATCTTTATATCAAATACATCTGTACAAACTTTTTGTAATCTGTGGTTTTGATTGTGGGGAATTCAATTCTCTTGACTGTCTGGCACCACTTTGTTAGAATTAATTTACTTAGCAATATTGTATTTTATATTTCGAAATGAAATATACCAATTGTATAGTTCGTATTTTTTTTAATGTTAGTTTTTCTCATATCCAGTGGGATGCCTGAAGATTTAAGGTTTTAACTACGTGTATGACGAATGAAAAAAAGATGTTTGACTACTTTTTGATATAAAGGAGCTTCTTTAAGGTAACATAATCATTGTTTTTCTTGTTTCTAATTTTGTTTGGGGTCGTGAAAAATGCGACATTATAAAGAGTTTTAATTGATTTCTTTTATGACCAAACACCTGTCCTTTTATGCCTATAGTTTTTTTAAAATTTAGGAGAAAATGAAGTAAATAATTCAAGATTATTTTTGTGTAAATTAATAAATCAATATGATTTATTTTTATTGTATAATTATTTATTTATTTTCTGACATTTTAACACGCAATGCCATCCAGTCTCAAACTAAGCAGAGCTTGTATTATGTGTACTAGACAACTGGTACAATTATTAATATACATAGATTTTTGTCAATCCATACATGCTATACATAGAAAATATCCAAACTCCGCAACAAACCTTTGTAAATCATACAAACATTTGGTTCAACCCGGGTATCGAACCTGAGAACTCACGCACAACAGTCGCGTACCACTGCGCGAACGAGGCAGTCAAATTGCGACACGTCATAGGTCTACTTAAAAGGCGGGTAATGGCACTATCATAAATATGTTAGACATTATTTTACTAAGATAACAATTATTTAGTATTAATGCTTATAGTACAAGCAACAAAATTCTAAATATTGCAAATATCGTAAGTTTTAATGAACAAAATAAACTATTACTAGTAGTGTGAACCAATACCACAACTAAAATGCAAAGATTTATATAGTATAATTTACTGAAATAACTCCAAACTTCTTGTCGTAAATTAATTCAGTTTCACAAAACTTATATTCATACACAATGAAAATCTCTTGCTGCAAAATTGGTACAAAGTTAACATTCAGTATAAATAATAGCGGCTACAAATTATATAATGCAACACAGAGCATGGCTGCAACTTTAATTTTATGGTCAAATTTAGTTATTTTGAACTATTTAATCATTAGGGATTTCATCTGTTTAAGTGACTTTATCATATAACACAAAACACTTTACAGAAGACTGTGTTATGATAATAATAATTTTATATATCTCACACAAGACACGAGCTCGTGTTATGGCTACCAGACTTCTGATAAGAATTCACACTAATATTATAAATTCGAAACTAGCTTTTTTGTTACGTTTTCTCGTCTAAGCCGCTGCATTGATTTTAATTAAATTTGTTATGTACACAATATTGATTCTTGAGAAAGGACATTGCTAGGAGGGCAAAAGTCAGTAGGTACTGATATTTTCTGAGTACATATATTTATTACATATGAGATGCACCAAGATACAGACCCTAACCGTTTTCTCACAGTCATGGTAAGGGATGGAGCCCATGACCTCTGATTTGGCAGTCCGAATCGTCACTAGATTGACAGGCCCGTCAGCGTAAAGTAACGTATATGTAAAAGTATATTTTTAAATAAAGAATCGTTCCGTAATCGTTTATTTGGCGTCGAATACATCTATAACTTATTTTTATAGACAAACATTCAGGAGTTCATATATAATGACTTATTATTTATCCTAAAGCACACTTGAGTAATGTTATATAACTCTCTTTTTTTGATATTGTTTTTTTATTTTTTAGACGTATGCATTAGTATATACCTAGGTTGTTCCGAAAATTGATAGCCACGGAATAAATATGATCTCTTTTTTCACGAAACTATATTGGATTGACGGCTAATGTCAACACGAACCTACTTGTTAAAATTACTGGCCACCTACGTGTAGTTTTTTTATTAAGATTATACATTATTTGTCACTATTTTTTTGTTTGCAACAATAGACGTCTCTACGTTAGCAACTTATTAGTTTCGTGAATTTAAACGTGGTCGAGGGAACTTAAATGATAACTCCAGGCCCGGCCAACCAGCAACTGCAGTAACTTATAAAAACGTCTTCAAGGTAGAGTGGCCATTGCGCGAGAATATACACATTACACATCGAGAGATAAGGCTGAACTAAACATTGGATTGCAGGCAGTTCCCACCATCTTGCAGGAACACCTTAAAGTAAAGATGCTTGCTTTGCGATGGATACCTCATACTCTCACTGTTGAGCAAAAATGCCGTCGTGTTGATTGGTACAAATTTATTTTAGAAAAGTTCGAAGAAGGATCTTTGCAAAACGTATCCTATATTCCTACAACTGACGAATCATGGATATATAGTTACTATCCTCTCACGAAGTAGTAATCCACGCAATAGTTGTTTGAAAAGGTCGATTTGCCCACAAAAGTTGTTCATGCACGAAGTGTTAATAAAAAAATTATAGTGTTTATTTTTCGACGCAGTATATCAAGAGCATTGTTACCACAAGAAGACCGTAGAACTGTTACTAGTGAATGGTATAGAGAAGTTTGTCTGCCTTAAGCTTTCGGGGACTTGGATAGCAAGCGCCGCTGACACAGTTGCTAGAACTATGTATTATTTGACATCTTTGGGGGTCCATACAGCCCAGATATAGCTCTATGCGATTTATAGCGATTTTTTTTCTTTTCCCACGGTACAAAAAAATACTTCGTGGGCGAAAATTTAGCACTGCAGTTGAGGCCATCGAAGAATTTCGACGGTTATTTTTCAATATCCCGCAAGACACGTTTTTTTAAATTTTTTGAAAGCTTTTGTTTTTGTTCACCCGAAGGGATAAAAACATTAAGATTGGAGGGGGATATTTTGAAAAGCTGTGAATGAACTCTTTTTATATTCTAATTATTTTTTATTTCACTATTTTCGGAACAGCCCGAGTTGTAACTGTATCCTGTACGTTTCCTATGTTTGCACACCCTTTTTTGTCTTCAGTTTCTATTACAATGCGCGAATCGCTTTGATCTTTAATTAAAGCTTTTGTCAACTTAAATCGGTTGACTTCAAGTGAAGATAGGTGTAAAAGTTCAATTTAAATTTAATACTTTAATGTCGAAGGAGTCCATATCCATACATATCATATTCTTAAATATCATCATCACTTCAGAGAAGATGACATAGGCCTCCCCAAGGTTCACAATTACTACCGATCCTGTGCTGCACGCATCCAACGGCTTCCTAAAATACATTATGTACATATTAAAATTGAAAGTCTAAACCTTTATCACTAACTATGTTTAGTGCACATTTTGTGATCAGAAAGTATAGTTTGTCTCAACTTAGTAGTCTTTTACTGGCATTGCGAATTTGAGAGAACACTTATCTTTATATAAACTCTCTCTATATATATTAGATGTCAGAGGAATGTTATATTAAAAGACATTTTATTAGTCGTTATTAATTTAAAACTCAAAATGTGCAAATAATGTTCCTTATTTTTATAACTTTTATAGCAATTTCAAGATTTATCTCTTATAAAAACAAATTTTTAATGTAAAAAATTTACTTAGTATAACTTACAATAAGAAAGTAGGTTTTACATAGTCTATTACTGATGGTATTAGAGGCTCGACCAATTTTGGTGCTCATTAAATAATGTGTGTATGCATTGCACTGAATCGCTATTTTTTTTGGGTTTTTACACTTTATCTCAACTCCGAACTTACGGGTCCATTTCCATAAGTCTCAAATGTCGACAGCTACATACTCTATAGTAAAACTAGAAAAGATAAAACCACAAATTGTGAGGTCATTAACTAGCAGCCGGTGCTAGTGATAAGAATCCCGTACCTACCGGGCGGTTGCTTTTTCAGATGCTAAGACTATAACTCAAATGTCCCCGATGTCACTTGCGATTGAGAATTATGTTTTAAAAGTTGGCAAGCTCAAACTAAATTACAAGCAATTTCTGACCTTTAACCAACTTTGAAACAGGAGTTTCACAATATGGTTAGATGTTTTTATGTTTATTGCAGAAAAAGTTTGTCATTTTTTTAAATCATCATCTGATGTTGATGATGTTAAAAAATGACAAACTTTTGGACATCGTTCCCTTCAATTGCATGCCACTTAGTGAGATCCTTCTTATTTTAAAACAGATTTGGACAATTCTGCTTTTAAGTGGTAATTTTTTGGTCAAACAGCAGAATAGTTTGGTCAGCTTGTAAATTAGAATTAAAACAACATTATGTCCTGTTAGTTTTTTGAACTACAAAAAGATGACTTTGCAACTTGGATTTCATCAAATATTATCCACAATTGATATGAAAAAAAATCTGAAGGTAATGTTTAGTTCTTCTACTATTATGACGTCATAAAGCGGCTCTATCATAAAGTTTCAGCGGAAAACCATTTGGCTGAAATGTATTACACTATTGATACACCCTTTTAGATATCTGTAGGAATTCTAATGCTTAAAGATATCTAAAATATAATGTTAAAAAGATTTTTCGTCATATCGAGCCTGCATCATAGGTCGGTTTTAACAAAAAATATAAACGAGTAAATATACGAATCTATGTACATATTGAATCCTATTATACTGAATACCTTGTTATTTTTGATCATGTAGCAATCTCACACTCAAAACTGATTGGATAAAATTGACAGCATTAAAATTATTATTCCGACTGCTAACATATTGTGAAACTACAATAAACCGTACTGTCCCCACTGCTGGGCATGGATAGAACTAACTTTATTGTACACCAGATATAACAGTTAACATAAAAATAACATACCAATTGAATTACCCCGTACAAATGGCGGCCTTATCGCTGAAAGGCAATGATTGCTGCCTTTCAATTATATAACATAAAAATATTGTATATTTCGACACATGACTCTGCCGATCCTTGGACCTTAACATTTTAAATATTGTCATAGCTTTTTGAAATAACTTTAACCTATTTCGCCTATAATCAGCATATTATAATTTAAAACTTTCTTGATCTTATACATAAAACTAATAAATAATAATAAAAAATACAAAAAACCGGGACCGAATTACGAAGAAACCAAAAAAATTGCAGAATGATAAACAGTCATCATTGCAGAGATCTATCACAACGCTATCTAGTTTCACGCTATGACAGCTACAATTGTCAGGCAGAACAAGTACTTTTTAAAAAAAATACCAAACTTAGAAATAAATAATTCCACATCATAGAAACATTTAGTCCAACCCAGGAATCAAACTCAACACACGGTCCATCAGTCGCACACGCCACCACACAACTCTTGGGAAAAAAAGAAAAATCTATTTTTTCTTTTTTTTTACCCGACTACGAAGGAAGGAGGGTTATGTCTACCGAGCGTATGTAAGTATTTATGTATATTTATTTGGCACGCCCATAAGCTTAATGGGTTGTGGTATTTTTATGTGAATATTGTCAATAGATTTGTCTTAGTCATCAGGGTGACACAGGGTACATCAAAATTTAAAAAATGTATAAAAAATTATACGCAGTCGGTTTCTTTTAGTAATTCGTTTCTTGTTAACTTTTTCATACATCATTTTATTGCTTACCTCCATTTATACTATATTCAAATTCAAAATGATATATGCAATTAAGACACCAAGTGTCATTTATGAACGTTAAATTGAAGCTACAGATAAAAATCGTCGTCACAGATGTACTGTTTTGTCAAAGTGAATTAGGTGAAAACACCTATATCCACTATCTGCCTGTGTCGATGCATAACCTCCAGTTTCTAAAATGCTACGAGCCTTTTGAGAAGAATACTGGCAAAGAAACTCACAGCCACTCTTTTTAAAATGCAGATAATCAAATACATTAGACTCCATGAAAGCAAAGAGTATGCAAGTAGATGCCATCTGATTTTCATTTTATTAAAATGCCCCATAAACTAATTTAATACAAAAAAACACTCAGTGATACCATACTTTCCATTTTCCTCATCCTATTAACTTCATTTTAAGTAAATCCTAAGTCTATAATCATAGACTTAGGATTTACTTAAAATGAAGTGCGCACGATATTAAAACCTCAAGCCAATGTTTTAAATTTTGATCAATATCCGTAATGACCTACCAATTTTGCCGTCACTTCTTAAATTCGATACTAGAATATTCTTGCAGGATTTTCCTAACCAAAATCTTATCTGCATGGAAACCATCTTTGAAAAAATAGATTTTCTTAAATTTATTATAGATTTTAATATATTCAGTTTTCTTTTGGAAAATATCGGCGGTTTTTTTTTGTATGTGTCTATCTTTTGTGTTGTCTAAATAATGTATATTTCCATTTACTAAGCTTGATTTATACATATAAATCAAATGAATAAATGAATGGAAGTAAGTTTAAATAAGCGTAACATACAGATAGACAGAGGTATTTTCAAACTCATAATATAAGCATTATAGAAGTATCGATTACACAGTTGTTGCTGTGTGTTGTTGTGCAATTCACTTTAATTTTCTTTAAAATATAACAAGGTACCTACACAGTCAATATTATAGGAGTACTTTCAAAATATGTTTTCTTTTACATAAAATTTATGCAGATTCTTGTTTTTGACCATCGCGGCACATAACTATTGTTGTTATTATGATACAGCTGATATGTTAATTACAGTAATAGCTGAAAATATTACTATGACAATTGAAAATTAAAACTCTAAAAAAGATTTTTCATTTCGATCGTAATTCAATTTAGGAATGGAAAATCAGTGGACAAAATATTGAGTTGTCAAATAACTTCTCTGATATATTTCGCAGCTCTTCTATATTATTTACAACCATTACGAAATAAATTTATCTACACCAAAACTATGTAAATTTATGTAAAATGATCCCGCGGCTATTTCCTGGATTTCGGTATAACCGCCTGATTTTTAATTAATCTGAGAACTTGCAAAATTGTTGATTGAGACTTGATGGAAAGTTATTTCTGGAAACGACTATACTTCAAAGACAAATAATGGGTTTCTCAAAAAATTTATTGAGGTACAAAAAACATAGTTTCGTTAGTCCCTGAGGGGTCGTGACGCTCCATATTCTTAATTCGTCGCGGAATAAGCATATGGAGTATCACTATCCCTATTCATTCTACGGATTACGTAAGAAGAAGAACAAACTACGCAGGATAAGATTACTGCAATGAGAAGGAAGACTTGAATTAAACCTTGCATCGTATACCATGAGAGAGTGACATTTCGGCACGAAAGGGCCGGCTCAAACGGAGTTTTACCACGGCCTCACAGAAAACTAATGAAAATAGCGCTTGAGCTGTGTTTCACCGAGGTAGTGAGTATACCGGAGACCCATACCCCAACCCCTCCCCTCATCCCCCAAAGGTCGGCAAGGCACTAGTGACACGTTTGGTATTGCGAGTGTCCATGGGCGGCTGTAATTACTTACCATCAGGTGATACGTATGTTTGTTTGCCCTCTTTTCAATAAAAAAACACACCTACCCACCTAGCTAGATAGGTATAGTAGGCCAAAACCTAACCTTTTCTAAGGACGGGCCTATTATTGTAAAGGCAGTTTATTGTAAGTGCTGATCTATTATTTTGTTATAAGTTTTAGTTTTGTTTATAGATAAAATGACATGTTTTGAGCTCGAGTTCTAAGTCAACTAACTAGTTAACTAGCTCCACTTCACACAAAAAACTGCAAGTAGTTATATGGTATTCAAAATACTTTTAGGAACCACTCAAGAACTTTTTTGGTACCCCTTTTAAACAAATATAGAGAATGAAATTTTGTCATCCTAGAAATACCTCATGTTTGTACTAGCTTGTAGAAGCTAAAAAGCAGTAAGCTAAAATTCTGAAACAGTATGCGACGCAAAGTTACTTACGTTGCGACCTACTAATTACCTACTGAAAAGATATTAATATAATTAAGACATTATACGGGTTCATTAGCACTCGGTAATGTTTGTCAAACACAAACACTGGAACCCTTTATAAATACTATTTTATTCTTCCTATTTCATATTTTTTGGGATAGGTTCGTGGCTAAAGGCCAAAATTGTTTTCTACAGATTCCAAACTACCATATTTACTAGATAAATAGTTTAATGAGAAGCGTTATATTTACTTTATTTTTTTCAATAATGTATTTTAAATATTTCGACACTTTTGCAAGAAATTCAGACTACTTAATTTGGTACCGGTTAGAATAATGTTATTATTCTCTTCAAGTGTATGTTCTATTCGTTCTTTCGATATACGAAAAATATATACGACCATATGGCTGAATAGATCATCCCCAGAATCCCTTTATATCTATTTCCAAAACCTAAATATTCAGATAAACTACAGTTGTATTCAGGCCCGACCAATTTCTTTTAGGAAAATTTTCGTGAAATCTGCCAGTGGTGTTTGTTTCTTTATATATTTTCGTTTCAGTGCCTGTTATCTTGTATATAAGACGTATATAAGATAAAATATATCTGACCACTATCTGCTATACCGAGGAATGGTAAATCTAGTATATTTCCTAACAAACGTAACCAAAGGTCAAAAAGGTGGGTAAGAGTGAAATAGCAAGTTAATAAGTATGAAGTGTAAAACATATTTGCGATTAATTTGTCTCAGGCGATATCGCTTCGTCATTTTCTTAGGTTAAATAAGACGTCAAATAAAATTAGTTCTATATGATGTAGTCTTAAAGAAACCTTTCACTTTTATCTATGATACGTCTTTACATTTTACGTGTATTTTACAAGTAATTTTTTAGTTAGTTTCATCAGTCCCGATGTTTGTCTGTAATCAAATCTTGCAAGTTAAATTTGATCCACTTCCCGGTTTCCGATTGAGCTGAAATTTGAAATATACCTTTAGATCTGATGACATTGCAATTATTTATAAATAAAATGGCGGCGTACATATTTTTGAACAACCCACCCAATTTGAGTATTAAATGAAAGGGCTTAAAGTTTTCTTTTATTATCAAGTAAAAAAAGTTTGTATTAAACAAACATATATCACTTGTTTAAAACTAAATTATTTCATATGTTACATGCCGAATATTAAATGGTATTCATTTCAATTGCCGGTTGCATCAAGTATATCGAACTCCAACTAGACATATATCAATGTTTTAAATTAAAAAAGTATCTGAAACTTATCAACTAAGTTTATTCATTTAACTTTTGTAATAATAGTGTAAAGAATGTAATTAAACGGTTGAAACTTGCACAAAATGGAGAAAAGGTTTCTTGAAAGTTGATGGCTATCCGGCGCTAACCACAAGTAAACTGTCACAATCAAAGTTCAAAACTTAATTAATATTCCACAAAGGGACTTAAGTTGAATTTTTTTATTGTCTAAGGAGAATATTTATTTGTGGAATTCCATTTATAATGAGTCTGCAGATACCAGAATTGAATAGACTCTGTGTCTTTCTACCAAACAGAAATTTCATCCCCATCATCTAGATGGTTGGCAGTTCACAGCTGTGCGTTTTTCAAGGAACTTTCTGCCTCGCACCACAAAACTGCTGAATGAACTGTTGCCTGCGGTATTCCCGGACCAATGCGACCTTCAAAACTTTAAGAAAAGAGCGTACTGCTTCTTAAAAGGCCGACAACGCACTTGTGACGCCTCTGGTGTTGCAGGCATCCATGAGCGGGGATAATCGCTTACCATCAGGCGATACGTATGCCCGTCTGCCTCCTATATTATAAAAAACAGCTCTTTTTTATGTATAGCCCTGTCAAAATAACTCTACTCTGCCTGATAGAAAGCGTAAGCAGAATCCAAGAATGGTAGTCACCATACTTGCCTATGCAGACAAAACAACAATGTAGCATGGCGACCCTCACCATGGCAGCCTAGTGATGCTCCTGCATTAGGCCTTCGGTCTCGCACTCACCAACGAAATACGACAGCACGCATGCTATCATTATACGTTGACGTTCTGTGCGAGAACAGTACCGCCACAGTTGATTCTGCCCGTTCCTACTGAAATCTGCGTGGCTCTACTACCTTGGAAAAAGTTTAGCATATCATCATTATTTACCTGCTCCTATTCTAATTGACCCGTCTGTTGATCTAGTGGGCAGACTCAAATCCAGAGTTCGTTACTACAATTCCTATCCTGGACGAACAATTGCATAACAGCCATAATTATTTCGTTGTGAGCGTAATTTATTTTTATTTATTTATGTTTGTCTTGTGTCGCGAGGACTTTACAAATAAACATGTATAATATATAACAAGTATAATCATTCAAACTTAGAACAATAAATCATGGATCACACGAAGTGTTGTCCCATGTATGGTTTCAACCCACAATACTCGTCACAGTAAAAAGCGTCAAAAAGTGGTCCCTCACTTAAATTCACTAGTCCAATCGTGCGGTCAAAGTATTTAGAAATTATTATAAGCATGTATCATTAGTTGCCATAGTACAGGCTTGGTTTTGTTTAGGATCAGATGAGCGTGCTATCTAGTTAAATTAGTTATTAGCCGATAGACGAAACTATATAACTAGGTATATAAAATATGAAGATTCTTCCTGTGAGTATGTAGTGATGTTCGCGAACTTCTCTCCCAATAACATTAAGTTAACTTGAACTTATAATGCATTATGGAGTTCCTCCGAGTTGTTCAATTGGGACACTTAAAGTAGTAAATTGTTTCTGCCCAGATAGGCAATCGTTCCATAGTTTATGAGCAATAATAACACGAACATCGGAACTTGCTTGGGATTGCAAACAATAATTGTCTAATAAATGATTCCGATAGCTGTAAGTTAGTTGTACAAAGTTTGTTCACGTGATTATATTTTCTTATTTCCGGTTTCTAAATTTAAAAAAGACGAACTCCTGTATGACTACAATTTATCTATTATTTCACACTGTAGGCGTGCAGAGAAACAGTCAAAAGAAATTTAGCAGCAGACAGCAGGGTAGGCAGCGGTTGGTAGAGCGGCATGGTGTTAATTTATGAGAAATTATACCTCGTAAAATATAGCATGAGACGGATGACAGATGTCATTAAAAATTACTAGTGATTTCCAATAAGTGAATTCGATCAATGTTTGGCAATATTTTATTTAATGAGGGTATGTAAGTATGTAATAGCATTATAAATAAGTATTTTAAATTTATTAATCTAAAATCGTACAACCAAAGTTAAAAAATCTTGATCAGTCGTAATTGCAAATACAATAATTTACCCCCCTTATTCATCAACTATAGTAAATTGTGGTTGGTTGCTATACTTATTTATTTATATAAGTACACAGAAAGCACCAGGAAAAGAAACATCAACGAAGCGAACAAAATTACAAATAATAAAGACCATAAAAATGTTTTCATAGTAAGAAATAAATAAAATATTTATAATTAAATAAACTTGGTAAAATCTCAACATTGACTAAAATATATTATTGATTAAAAATCTTTAATCACAGGTGATTGAAATTTTTTTCCGTCCCTATCTAACACCGCTACACTCGTGCGCACCGCTCGTACGTAACTCATCACCCGCTCCCCGCTTCTGCACTGTATTCGTCAACACTCCCTGCTTCGCTGTGTTCGTGAACACTATATAACTCTATATATTTGAACATCCTGTCGCCGGCTCCGCTGTCGCTCCCGCTCCCTCCCGGCTCCCACGAAATTCGTGTACGTGGCCTGACAATCTGTCCAGACATATCAATCATATCTTAGGTACTCATAACTACTTTGTTAGTGCTACATCTTTATCATCACAAAGGTGCTGCTTTAAGATATTTTTTTTATTTTTAATTTTTGTAACACAAAACTAACTGTAATAGATTTTGTACAAAGCAAACTAAACGAAAAAATGGATCCATTATCATTTAAAAATTTTCTTTGTACTATAATTGCTTAAAAACCTACAGCCTTATCAAGCCTTGAAAACATTTTCTCAAACGTTGAGAGTACGGAGAAGTGTAATAAACATTTCAAGTATTCCTTTTCTAAAAAAAACTTATTAAATAAGGAGCTGGTCTGAATAGAAAACGACTGCTATTGAAGTAGCTTCGAGCAATTATGTAGGTGTTCCATCTGGGAAATGGTGCCTTCAAGTGAGTTTTCTTTTAATTCCTACAAAGTGCTAAAAACTACCATTAAAATGTACTAAAACGTATTCTAAGTACTGATTTCCTAGTCAATTTTGTACCCAACAGAATTTGTAACGAGGCTCTCTTACGACATTCTTTTACATGATCTTTTTGGTTAAGACAGTTTTATTTTCCAAGGTAAAGTTGTCGAACGATTTGTTATCTTTAGGGGATATTCACGCTGTAAGGGCATGTGCAAATGAGAAACAATCTCGGGTGTACTTTTCTTCCACTAAAATAAATTCTTTCGCAACTGTATTAAATACTGCACGCAATAGGTTAAAGTAATAAATAATAGTAAAGGTTGACGAAAAAATCGATAGACCTTACTGAAAGTAAAGGAAAAGTCCCTAAAAAAATTGAACTATTAGCCTAGCCTAATGAACTGGACTAGATATAGCAATGCTCACATGCAAACTGAATTCCGCGTTAAGCTTGTGAAACTGACGTACTATTAATGATCATACTCAATGCACAATAAGTCTGATGCATGTTTTCCATATACATTTTGTTCACGATTCAGGGATGTTTGTGCGCTTTGGATAAAAATTCCTCATCAGCACAGCCCTCAGTATAAACTACACACTAGGTAACATTTTATCTAATCGTTAACGAAGAAAACCACCTACCTGGTTATTACCGAGTCCAGTCTCTACAGGAGTGTAGCCTACTTTGTGCCTCTTGCTTTAGAAGATAAGCTGTTGGTATTGGTGTGAGGGAACTCTCCAACTAGTTTTTTTTGCGATAGCAAAGTTCCTTACCACTTTTAAGGAGAAAAATGTATTGAACTGAGTAGTATATAAGTCAATCAGGCCGGATTGACTTATATACTACTCAGTTCAATAAACATGTTGAAGAAGCTTCTTAATAGGCTGCCTTAATGAGGGTCACTATGCTGCATTCTTGTATTGTCTGCATTCACAATAAGCAAACTCGTGGATTTTGCTCATGTTTCGCGTCAGGCGGATTTGGCAAGCCCATAGTTAAATAACTCAAAATCGGATGAGTAATATTATGATCAAAACTTATTGTAAACCATATCTACATCTAATTCAAGAATATGAAAAAAACATGTACCGTACTTGGCTATTTGTCTTTAGGTAGAAACATTAACGATATCGTTGGTGTGAATATTATCATAATCAGTACTGAGTTCTGTAGTAGCCCTGCTGAGGTAATTATATAACTGTATGACTTGAATATTAGTCATCTGTCTAAACACTGGGATAAGAGGGTGCTATAAGACCTTTCTATGTACTGCTTGTAAAAAATAGTCTATATTAAGATAATGTTAAAAATCATTGCGAAAATGACACCGGATTTTTTTCAGTATTTTTGGTCGTATGCGACCATTATTTATATTTAACTTTGATATTATCTCCTTCTTTCTTGAATAATGTTTAGTACCTAGTCTAACAATTGTATACAATTATTGGTATTTTTCTCTTCTGCTACCAACATTGCAAAAATCACATAAGTAATGTCGCGAATGATGGCAGATGGATCTCACTGAGGTTTATTACCGATACCGGTGTGTCACTTTAGATTTTGAGACTTTTAGTATTAATTTCTTTAGTCTGTGTCAATATTTATGCTATCGATACGTAGTAAAATCTCAGCTGAAGAAAATCTGAAGAAAACCAAACCTATGCTAAATATTTAAAATAATTTTGAATTAATTTAAAAAATAATTTTGAACCGTAATTAGTAACTTTATAATCAAATTCTTCGGTCGTTGGGGAATTCCAATTTCAAATATTAACTTAGACATTGAGAACTTTAAAATAATGGCAACATGTTGATCAGGGAGGTGAGGGATTAAAATTTGTGAATTAATCGAGTTTTGGGTTACATCCTTCTTCCTCTTCTTGAAATTTTGCTGCATAAACTTCGTTTTGGGGTCGCCTCATTATCTCTAGAATGCTTACTTAAAAAAGTTCAAACAAATATTTTTGGGCTATTCTATTATAGTAGTATAGTTGTAGGAAAAAGCAAGTTTGTAACTTGCTTTTTTCTACAACTTTATTAGCATAAAATGATTTGCATTCTTGTCATAAATTTCTCAAGTTCTGCTGCTGGCTTTATATGTATTTATTTATATGTTGTATTAATAAAAAATAAAATTGGTGTTTAAATTCTGCCTATACGTATTTCGCTACTTAAATTACTTTTGAGTTTATAAGTGTTCACTTGTAGGTCAACTTTTATAAATGTTATCTGTACGGGGTACATTCGGGGGGGGCCCTCCTGTTGGCCAAACAATCACAACATTTACATTTTAGCCAATGAGATTCTAAAGGCCAATATTTAGCTACATAGAATTTTTTACGTAACGAGAGCCGCGTGACAATTTTTAATGATTTCGCCCGTCAATTTATATTTTGACTATTAAAAGTATACATTTTCTTAATCCTAAACTTCTGATCTAATATGGAAAAATACAAAAATAACGATAAGTTATATAACAAGTAATTATCACTATCATTGTCCTTCATCCATCATCGCTGTTACCGCCGTCATCCCGCACATTATCTAATATTCTTATTAAAATACATGCGAAGTAGAAAGTTTTTTTACGAAGCCTTAGTGTTTTTTCATCTGACTGTTTAAGGTTCTGATAAATGTTAGTTGCTAAAGTATGACGTAACATCTGACTGGATCGAAACGAAAATATGTCATCGAGACAGATAATAAATGGTTGACAAATTGACGCCAATTTTGTAAATTAATGCAATTAAAATCACATGAGTTTTTGTGAAGGATGGTCCCCATTTCATGTCATCCACATTTCATATTTTAATCATAAATTCTATCATGATGAAGACCAAAAGGCTCGAAGACTTAGAATTGAAGACTTAAATTACTTGACGTTGGCATAAATAGCTGATCCAGCTGGTTGCCATCTCATCAAAAGAGGAAGAAGAAGTAAAAACACATGTAAAAGTTAGTTAGACAGCGAGCTAGTCATGTATATGTGTAAGCTGGTGATAATAATAGAGCATATATATAAAAAATACACAGCAATTAAAGTTGTTAGTTTTTAATTATTTCGCATTTGTTAATCTAGTAAAAACCGCATCCAGCAGTATTCGGTGAAACCGACCTTAGCTGTCAAGAATATAAATGTTGTCGGAAAGTTGGATTGAATTCAAAGTCTGAGATACAATTGAATGTTAAAACCGTATTTAAAGTTCGCCAAGCTATTATTGCTTATGCATATTATTATATCGTTATATATACGATACGTTTTAGACCGCCTCGGTGGCGCAGTGGTAGCGTACGCGACTGCTGTCCATTCGGTCTCGGGTTCGAATCCTGGGTCGGACCAAATGTTTGTATGATCTGCAAATATTTGTTTCGGAGTTTGGGTGTTTTCTATGTATAATATGTATGTATTAACAAAAAAAGCGTATATATGTAAAAATATCAGTTGTCTAGTACCCATAGTACAAGCTCTGCTTAGTTTGGGACTAGGTGGCGTTGTGTTTTAAAAGGTCAGAAAATTAAAAAAAAAAAAAATATTTATATACTCACAATAACTGATAGATGGTTTTTAATCAGATTTCAAAAGTTTATGTGCTAGGTCAGTTTTACTACTCCCATCTTCTAAGCCCTAATAAAATTATTCTGAAGATTATATGGAGCCCAGTTTTCTGTGAGCTTATGGTATCACTCCGGTCGAGCCGGCCCATTCTTGCCGAAGCGTGGCTCTAACACGAAAGGATAGCAGCTATAAGCAGACGCGTATACTACGATGATGTGTATGACATTGCTGATAATCACTCAACGGTTACCTAAACTACAGCTTTGAAACTCGGTTACCTAAATAACAGCTTTGAAACGTAACGACTGGCATCAAACCTTTTTTTTCTTTTTTTTTACTTGTGGAAACCCCCATCGGGCCCTCAGGGCTTGCGGCAACGCGGTTTGTTGGAATCCAAACAACTAAAATTACACGGTGTGCCACTCTGCGCATGAGATGGGAGGGATCCGGGAACCGCTTTTTTACGCTATCCGGACCCCTTCCAGCGCCAGCCCGCACTGAAGCGAGCACCGTCTGCTGTTAATAAACTCTTAATTAGGCCACGTACGGCACTCGCGTAACGTCGCGGCTGACCTTTGAAGCGGATGGAGGGGAAAACCCGTCCTCACCATCCACGGCCACACTCAGGGCGGCAAGTGGCTCTGGTAGGCGCGCCTCCGCCACCCAGTTCGCCGGCGGCGTATCGGGTCCTAATGGAGGTCGTCCTCCAGGGCCTTCTCCGCTGCACCCTTCTGCGAGATGACTTCCTCGCAGAAGGTTGCAACTACGGTAAAACTGCTCTCGCCACCGGTCATGTAGTGTACGACGGCCGGTAGTGAGAGATCTCCTCCGATGACTGCAGTGAGGGTCCGACGCTGCGGTGCCCAAGCGGGGTACACCACCAGCGTGTGCTGGGCTAAGTCTTCACTTCAGTCATAGTGGTGGCACGCGTGACTCAATTCCCTCCTGGCGTACGAGTGCAGGTACATCCCGAAGCAACCGTGCCCGGAAAGCACCTGCGTCAGTCAGAAGGAAAGGGTCCCGTGCCCGTTGAGCCTCCAGCCGAGACGAACAGCGAGATTGACAACATATAAAATATTCATTCAAATAGTTGTTTCAATAAACATTCATCAATATTGCTGTTTAAGCAGCAAAAATATTGTACGTACTTCATAAAGTGTGTCAAATATCAACACTCCGTACATTCCGGAAACATTTTGACACTGCAAATACAGCAATATATTTTTATGAGGAAACAAGTGAACTGTGTAGCAACATAAAATGTAAAATAGCTCGCCCCAATAGACGTGAATAGCGCTGTGGCGGCCGGGGCTCATGCTCGGTGACGTAATCAATTGAAAGGGTAAGGCGACACATTTTCCAGCAATCGTCATTATTGAACCCATGTCTATTTCATTGGAAAGTATTTTTAATAAAAAGTATATATACAATTTGTGTGACTTTAAATGAATTTACATTAAGTTTACTAGTTTGTAAACATTTCTTTTACTCTCCCTTTTCCTGAAACTTATAAGAGTGATTTTAAGAAAGAAGGCAAAAGTATGTAACACTAAGTCGTTGTGATTTAATAATTAACAATTGCTATGGAGACGCCTATGTCTAGCAGAGGACTTGTAATGACTATTGATGATCATGCTACTGAATGGTCTTATAAATTAAGAAATACTGTTGGCGGGTAGTCTGGTATTTTATATGCTAATGGCACCTTCGACTGCCTTGGTGGCGCAGTGGTAGCGTATACAACTGCTACCCATAACACAAGCGCTGCTTAGCTTGGGACTAAATGGCGTTATAATATATATTCTTCTTATATATATATATATATAT
>PKRV01001398.1:813766-836409 GCA_003709505.1 Hyphantria cunea | reverse complement strand
TATATATATATATATATATATATATATATAACCTAAGAATCCTGAAATTTTGCACATAGGTCTTTATCTAACGTAAGTGGGCACTAAGAAGGAAATTTCGGAAATGCAGGTGGCATTACGTGGCGGGATAAAAGGTGTAAGGGATGAAAAAATATATTTGCACAAGTGCAGCCGAGGGCAAAAGCTAGTTGAAAATATAATATTCTAATCAATAGTTTATGGAATAGGGGGCAAGCGAGCATACGTATCGCCTGACGGTAAGCGATTATCGCCGCCCATGGACGCCCGCAACCCCAGATGCATTACAAGTGCGTTGCCACCCTTTGGGGTGGGAAGGCGGATTGGGCAGGGGTTGGAGAATGCGTAGGGAGATGGAGCAGAGGTATGGGCCTTCGGTGTCCTCACTCGGTGAACGTAATATAATTGATCAATTTTTAACGTTTTTTAAACAAGATTTTATTACATGTTGATAAAAAAACCTTTAAGCCCTTTCCTTTGATACCCATATGGGGTGAATTTTTCAGAAATATATACGCCGCTATGCCGAGTTAATAATTATATCAATTAGTAATAAATGCATGGTCATTAGAACTAATGACATATTTCAAATTCCAGATTGTAAGAGATCAGGAAGTGGTTCAAATTTAACTTACAAGTTTTGATTACAGACAAACATCGGGACCGATAAAACTAAAAATAAAAGCTTGTAATGGCAGCGTACGTGTTAAATATTTGAGATAATGAACATGTAATCCACACTATTGTTGACGGATTAACAAAATAATATCAAAACGCAACTGGTTACATTGTTAAAGTAATATTTAAATTTAAACGCGTGTAGGTATAAGACTTATTTCGTTCACAAAATAGACAATAATTTAATGGCATGACACTTGTTATAACATACTATTCACAGCTTGAACATGAAAACGATATATGAAAGTTGGCAAGAAATAAACGGTAACGTATATTGTTTCTAGGAAACTTGTACAAACAACACTTATTTACAGAGTACAGTATTTCTGTTTTGTTTAAAGTTACTGATGTTTAAAAAACAAATACTACATTTTGAGTAATTGTCAAAAATGTACTGTGAGTTCAAAAGTTTAATGTATGTGGACGGCCCGTGTTTAGCTGAACTGCGACCATAACCCGGACGAATCGTCAGAAAATTAATATTTTATTTTTAGGGTTCCACCACTATGGCACAGAGACAGTTAAATAATAATGATGATGTTCCCCTAGCTGATTGTAGCCACGGTGGCCAGTCTCAACGGAGACAAGCCAACTACGCAGGAGATATTATAGTGCACAAGTATGTGCGCAAACACAGGTGCACCCTCTTTTCCCTCTCTCTCAAAATCTGATATGACGGTTAACCGACACGATCGGAGAGAAATCAGGCGCAGGACCGACAGTTTTACGTGCTCTCCGACCTGTTATTAAGTATTCATATAATCAGAAAAACTCAATAACTTTTTGGCCCGACTCGGGATTTGAAACCAAGACCTCTTGATTGGTAGTCGCATACTTCAACCGCTAGACCAACGAGATCAGATAATATCAGAAACATAAATAACATAAATAATAGGTATATATCATCCAACAGCAATCGTAATTGCTTCTTTGATAAGGGTGCCGTACACGATGTCAGTATTAAATTATTTATCTTGTTGCAAGTTTATTAATCAGAAATCATTTGCGGTGCGTCAGGGATCATAAATAATTGCGTCGTTTCGACGTAATCGATGCTCAATTCGGTTGAAAATAAATTACATTGCGAGCAAAAGCTTGGCGGGTTATTTTTCCCTGGCACTTGGTAGTCTGATTCGGATTTTCTAATTTAGCTATCAGATGAGAAGAAAATGCAAATTCTCATGGTTTAAACATCCAATAACATTTCTCTCTATGAAATCCAGCAGTTAACTATCAGGCATCATAAATATAGAATATCATATCAGTCATAAATATATGAAGCTGCTGTTGCTAAGCTTTTCTTTTTCCCTGTACTACTAAAAATATCGATATCACTATTTTTGTAATTGATTTTACATTTCCATATTGGGTTTTCAGAACAATTGTGTATTTATTGACAGCACAAATATCAAGCATAAATATCGGTCCAATACAGTTTCATCTCTCACTATGCTCATGGTAGTGAAGTCCATGCCATGCGAAAATTTGTTGTACTGTTTCAGAAATAGATTTGAATATTGGATAGCAAATGGCTAAAATTACAATTAGTGGTGTAGCTTCATATTCGTGTAATATTTGAGTAGAGACTTGAATCAACTTAATATTGTAAGGGTCTCAGTAATTTGTGCACGTACCATTGTGGTCCTCTTATGGTTTTAACTCAATCGTTTATGCCAGCCATCATGAATGTCGATAAAGATGCTATTTCTACACCTTGTTTTTTCACATATAAAGAGGCGTATATTTTTTTACGTATATTTTTTTAATTATAAATGTTCATGATCGTAACTAATTGTAAAAGATTTAATGTAATTAGTTCACAAAATATTGATTGCATTACTAATTTTCATTAGCGTTCTCAATATATTTCAACCATAATTTTTCAAGTATTTCTCATTACATCTTTTTTTTTCAACATTACTTTATGCCAATTATTTAATTTATACCATAAAGTTTTACATTGCCCTTGACCATAAGCATTGCGAATTTCTATAGCTTCCAAAGCAATCAAATAGAATAAACAGTTTCTCGAATATCAAAACAATTTTTATCTTAATTAAGAAATAGGTCTCAGAGTATAATTTGTAATAAAAGTTTATTTAGAAAATGAGATACAACAAACTGCCCGAGGTATTTTCCTTTTATTTAACATTAACTGTACCTGTTCTCAGTATATTTTTTTTGGAGTAGCTTTAACCTCTAAAACTTCTAATCCTAAATACTATAAGAGAACGTGTCAAGACAATCTTGAGATACTTACCTATCGATAATAATATAGTTTTTATTGGAATGTTTGTTCAAAAACGGTAGAACTGTCAGTTGAATTTGAATAATCTTTGAAATATACCTAATATTTCAAAGATCATAAACCCTCGTGTATTTGGTATTTTGAATAAGGTAATGTATTTATTTATCTGTGTTTATTTATTTTAGAACGTGTTTTTGAGTGGAGACCACGTCCTGGTAAACGTAGTGTGGGACGCTTTTTGGCAAGATGGCGGGACGACTTGCATAGGAGGGCTGTCACTGCCGTGACGACGTAAAAAGTAACAGACCGGGATCTGTGGTGTTCCTTGGGAGAGGCATTTGTCCAGCAGTAGACTACAACGAGTTGATAGTGATTATAAATTTGCTTATTTTAGAGGTATGTGAATATTAAACCTGTAGTAGTTATTTATTGCTCTTGAATTCTATAAAGTTAATGATATAAAAAGAACTTTAAATTTGGAATATATAATTTTTGGGTTTGATGAAAAATATTGTATTTAAATGATACATGTGACGTCTTCTATATTGGTTTCATGTAAAAAGCAACAAAGAATATGATGTGGACATGATTGCAGATAAAAAGAAAAAAAAAGAAAATATCGTTCATCCGCAGCTCACCGTTATCAAAATTCATTTTTTTTCCAACAAATAAACAAACAAAGGTTCTCAATTGTTTACCTTTGCTATGAGTCCACAGCTGAATATAGGCTCATGCTTATATTCAGCTGTGGACTCATAAAAACTGTCGATATGTGTTTTGTAACAAAATGTAAATGTATTTTTTACTAGCACGTGCCGGGTATCCTCTGAAGTAAAAAAAAACTTGAAAAATAAGTAACATAATAAAATAAATCTGAAAGTAACCACTGAATTATTTTGAATCAAATGTAACATGGAAATCTTTTTTTAGGATTTTTGAGTAATAATTTAGGTTATTACTTACCGCGATAAGCAATAGAAACACGAGTGGAGCCGCGGGTAAAAGCTATTAAGTAATGAAGAAGAGCAAAACGTAAAAGCTATAACATCAAATAAACACTATTTTGAAATACACACTTTCGTCTACGCATCCTTCTATGGCTTTGATCCAAAACACTTTAAGCTTTTTAATATTTCATTTTCGAACAAAGGAAATTATAGCAAAACCGGTCACGCTGAGGAAACATTAGTTTCTTCCCACGAAATAAAGCGAACTGTAGTCCCTGGAAGCGAGAAACAATATAAATGTTTTGTGATTTTTAAAAATACATTCGCGTTTCAAAAAGAAACACGTAAAAGCCAGTGAGAACAATATTTTTCACACTAAGTTGGTCTTACAAAGACTTTTTAAAATCTTTGATTAGGTTTATGAAAGGTCTGATTTTATCATAAAGTATTGTTTTCAATAAAAAGAATACATGATAGATAAAAAAAAGCGTGAGATACACGATGTATGTTTTGTTCAATCGCATTTATACTTTCGATTTCCAGACCCGTTCTGTCTGTCCACACAAGACAAATAATTGTGTTATGAGATTGATCATTTGTTCTGTACCTGAGTGTAAATCATATACAAGGTGTATGTATTTACAAATATTATTTAAGTATGTTTATCAGCAGCCTGGATTCCATTGTACATGATCTGTGTACTTTGCGATCGGACTGCCATGTGTTAGGTTATTATCACTGCTCTTGACTCTATGGCCGTCGTAGTAATATGAGCAGTTACTTCACGATTTTCTACTGCGCTGAATGTTTTAAGTTTAAGCCCCACGTGGACAATAATTTGTTTAATCCAAAAATCGTTATTCTGGGTTGGGATGTTCTCGTATCCGTTTTATGTATGTCTCTAAAGTCCCCAGTGATATTACAAGTTGTCCTAAAACCAAAAAATTAAACCCATGCCAAGTTATATATAAATATCTATAAACATAATTATTAACCCTCTTATTCATCCCATGGGTGTCGCAAGATTCTGAGTGAGCAAAATAAGCAAAATAAACAAAATACCAGCAACGTAAAGAGAAGGAAAACTTGATGCAGTGGTATGGTAGACCAAAATCTCCTTTCTTAGGAAAGGCCGGTAATAATGACAAATTCATAATTCTGTACTATTAATTAAGTCTCTAAAAGAAAAAAATCTAGTACTGACAACTAAATGATTCATCGTAGATATAAAATAGAATTGTTTTCGTATTAATGAAGTAGTTTATTTCATTGATAACCTTAAACAATACACGAATTAAATTCACACTATCACATTCATATCCTAACGAAACTCACTTCACTTAAAGTTCAACTTCAAATTTGCTGCCCGTTTCTATGAAATATGAGTTTGTTACTTGGGAAACTATATTGTCAAGTTAATACTGCATCTTTCGTGACTCTTAAAATCTTCAATATAAGGTCTATTTTGAATTGGCCACAAGTTTTTAAGTGTTTGTTGAACATCACACGCAGGGTGGGCCCGTAATTTTCGTTTCAACCGTGCCGGACAAGTTGTGGTATGTAATTAACAAACAACTTCATAATATTTATTTTCAGTTCCGTTTTCACCTAGGAATCGTTTCTCCGAATACCGGAATTTGTTCTAATAGCATCAATTCCAACTATGTACAATGGAAGTAATCAAAATTAAACAAAACTTATCGGTTAACTATAGGGCAAGTAAATTCGTGTATCAAGATATTTCTAAGCACACATAAAACGTCAATTTGTATTATTTGGACTTTGTATTTCAAACTCATTATCTTATGTTGTCAAGGTGACTTTACTCTGCCTGATGGAAAGCACGAGTAGAAGAGTGGTCACCATACTCATTGCGTATGCAGACAATGCAGCATGGCGTCCCACACTATAGCAGCCTAGTGAAATGCTTTTTGCCCCATCGAAAAGATCTAAGAGCATAGTGGGGGGGGAAATACATGCGCTGATCTGCAATAAAGGAGATGAAAACGAAGAATTATTATAAAACAAATCAACATTTGTTTTATGCCATAGATAACTAACAGGCAGACGTGTTCCCCATAATGACTAACGCCAGTGCCAGTTCAATTTTTAGAATTTCAACCAAAGCTTGTATTTTTCACACACTAATTGAAAAGCCATGAGAAAATTATAGGAGACTGCCATAGCACCAATATACAAGACTCATAACACAAAAACCGTTATTTATAAATCATATTTTTTTGGTAAAAATATTTTTTAAGAAGACACCGCTCGCGTACATCTCGTATTGAATTTTCAAATTTCTTGGCTAAGTTTTTCGTGGTCGGAGACTTTTTTATTAAATTTCTTATCTGTTTCAATATAAACCATATTGTGTCTTTTGGCGCACAAATAAAAACTTAATTTGTATAGTTTTTATCTACATATAGTTTGTTTTTCTAAGACTACAAAATAAGTCTCGATATCAAAAATTTTAAACTTATCAATATTATGATGTTTACACCGGATACCCGGGAAAGTATTTTTTATCAACCTCAAAAAGAAAGATTTCTCTGCTTTTCCGAGTATCTTAGAAACCATAACACGGCACCAAAACAGCAAACACCCATAGCGTCAAGTACTGGGGTATTTAATGCTTTCTGATTTAGATAACAGAACACGTCTAACTTTTTTCTAAGATTCACTAAAATAATATCTTCTTCTGTTAGTGTTACACACAAACTATTACCACCCTTATTGATCCCATGGGTATCGTAAGAGTTCTACTAAAAGAGCAAGCCACGCCGCACAACATCACTGCAAAGAGTATGGAAAATTGAAACAAAGCTATCCATAGCCATAACATGGCCATCGTAGTATATAAGACCAAAGCCTTCCTAAGTAGAGACCTATGACCAGCAGTGGACTTTTAAAGGCAAGGACGTGATAAGTAAATTGTCATTTAAAATAAATGTTAACAATATCAATTTACACTTTAATGAAGTTTGATATATTTCTTTACTCTAGGTGCTATCTTCATTTCCCAAGGTAAAATCTTTCGGACAGGATTTCTTCGAATTCTTTCTTACTGCTTTAATTGCCTTTTTCGTACGTGCATTACGTGGATGGCAAGATCATTTTCTGTCACAAACAGAGGAGTTTGAAAGTATGTGAATGTGAAATTTTCTGTTTTATAAACCATTTTCTTATTCACTATTTTGCTTCATGTTCACAGCGTTATTTGTTGGTTTTGAACGAGTATTTTTTTAAATCATGTCCAAATATTTGACATCACAATATACTGAAGGCAGTAAGATGAATATTTGGCGTTTATATAAGAAGCAATCCTATATCAACAAGCTGTAACCCTTATGTAAGCATTACTCCTTTTTATTTTTAGTACATCGTCCGCAATTCTCACTAAAGTATGTATAAGAAAAGGTCATGTTTATCTAAACATTGAGATCCGGATATATTAAAGAATGTGAGGGACAATGTCTTTAAACATGCGATTTTATATCTTATACACACAAATATATTTTGCTTTACGGTTCTGTTAATTCTTCTGAAATTCCATTTAAAACAAAAATTATAAAAGCGAGGAAAAATAGAATCCAGGCATGAAATTGAAATCTGAAAATGAAACTAAACAAGTAATTTAAAAAACCCAACTGCGTCAGTATGTTATCTTTATTAAGTTCAGTTTTATTTAATAAAACTTAAAAGTTATACATTACAATATCGTTATCACCGGTAAAATTTTGTTACTACACTAGCAGTATTTTTAATTCGTTTTTTTTAGATTACTTTTTGGCACCAATAATTCTTAACTCTGTTTTCTTTTAATTTTGATGTTCCCAGTGTCACTCTCACGGCTAATACGAATCTATTGACACCACTCACATAAAAATACGATAAGCCGTTTAAGCTCTAGGGCTTGATAAAGAAATATACATACATACATACACTGGAAAAACATAACCCTCTTACTTTTACAGTTGGGTAAGAAAATTATAACCTCCGACTTTTACGTAAGAAAAACAAAACCCTTCTTCTTTCTCTTATATTTAAACTAGTTCGATCTCTAGCTTTATTTTCATTTTATTAAATTACATACCGCTTTTAGCAATAAGGCCGCCCTTTGTACGTTACGTTATATATTGGTCATCGTATACGCAGCGCGTTACTGTTACTCACTCTTAGAATATTTCAACCGTGTACAAATAGAGAGTTTTCTATCTATCTAAAAACTAAACATTTAATATAAATAATAGTATAAAAGAGTACTTCATAAGTCCATGTACATCATAAACACAATTACTTTAAGTTTTGATAAGTTAAATTAGTAATTTGTGTGCGTGACAATATTAATTAACAAGGCCCCAGCGAAATTTTATGTGTAGATATAGAAATAATTTATTTTTATGACACTATAAAAACCTTGAAAATTTACCGAGAAATACGAAAGGGCGATGTTACTTAGTGGTTTAATATAATTGAAGTTATGTGGCTGAGATATATTTTGATTTATTTATTTAATTAGGGAGAACAAACAGATACATATTCATCTTACATCTAATATTAACAAGAATATATATGAATGTGTAACCTACAACCTTATCCACGTATTACATTAAAAATTAAGTACTATATCTTGAGTGAACTAACAAAAAAAAATGTATGTGAATAACACTAAACAAAAGGTTCGTTATAAAAACAAGAATGTGAAATATTCAAAAGAAGAAGAAAATGCTTGAATATATTAAAAATGTAACTAGACTGATTTTTTTTCTTAAATCACTTCTGAATATAGTAACAGATTCGAATGCGTCTAGATCTGTGAAATGAGTATATATTTACTACAAATCGAATTCCTGCAAGTATGTGTGTATTTCTTGATATTCATTTAAAAAAAAAATCATCTTAAAAACAACAAATATATATATATATATATTTGTTGTTTTTAAGAAACACTATTTATATGCTAGCTGCAGGGACAGACTTCGTTCTCTTTATAGTAATTAGTCTTTTTTTCTTTATTACTATGAAAACCTTCAATTCCTCCGTTCCGTTTGACTTAAGGAATATACAAATAACATTACCGAGCCATTCTCGATTTTTGCGCTTAGCAAAAAAATAAATATGTAGAATATTATTTTACTCGTATATTTTACCCGTATATTCGAATCCCTAATGACAACAATTATTCCAGTTAATAGAGTTTCCACTGTATTTTCTGTATCATAATGTAATTTTAGGCTGGTTCCAGACGATCTATCTGACGCTTGTCATTTATATGAAAATTCATAAATTGTACATAGTGCTAGATCGACTGCCCGTATGTCGTGTGACTGTACTAATTTTGATAGTTTGCTGATCAAGAGAGACGCGCACTGACGGTCGACCAAGAACTTGAACCGAATTTAAATATTATAAGCATTAAGTTATACTAATATTATGACGATGATTAGTTTATGAGAAAGTTATTTATTTGTTTGAAAATACAATTAATTTTAATCAAACTTGGAGCTTTAGGAACGAGTTGATTGTACTTCAGATTCAGTTAGAGATACTGAACTAAGTCTGCAGCAGTTCAATGGAAGATGATGAATGGTTTGATTACCAAAAAATGGTTTGATTATGAGTAGAGTATGTTTAACGTCTAATTGTTATGGCACCCTGTGTGGGAAGAATTAGGAGATGGGCAGAGAGTCAAGTAGTCTCACTCAATTGGTAAATAGTTATTAATGAATGAATGACTTAACATAGGGGGCGGTGTTTCTAGCTCTTGCCTCAGAGTGCACGCTAAGCCGTCTGTCCCGGTTGTCACGAACATCTATGGCAATCATTATTGGGAAGTCAGTGCCCTTAAATATACTGACAACTAGTTTAATTTTCGAGTTAAGTTCACTCTCCGGGTTGCGGAGTTACAGTCGATCCGTGAAAAAACTGATATTCAGGTCTAACCGATTGGACTAGTAGCCGACCCCAATTTATCTTGGGAATATAAGAATAAAAAGACTAAGAAGATGATGATGATACGCTTTTATTCCATTTTACAGACTGAAATGTGTTTTGTATTAATCAATTATTTGCGGTTCGGAAGATTGCGATCTTGCTTGTAAGAAAGATGGTTAATCATTATTTATAATACAAATAGTTATAAATTTTTTTACTGTCTATTATAAAGGGTAATCAATTTTCGTTACGTGGTTTTATTACTAAAAGCTATATTGACAGACAACCATTGAAGTAAGTTTTAAGAAGAATTAATGTAAGTTTAGAAAGGTTTATTAAAAAACACTTTATTAAACACTGGCAAAACTTTTTATATAATCTCCCTGATAGATGAAGGCTCACTAATGTATTTAAAAATAAATTATCAATTATAATGGTATTATGAATGATATTACTTTTCGAGCATAAAGGTATTTTTAGTTTTCAGTGAAGAAAATATATGTAGATAAAGATAATATGACAGGGACGCACGCACTCTTGCCTTTCTTGATATTGTGGAAGAATGAATGTCACTCCCTCCAACACAAAGGGATCCTCTGACCAGGCGAGGTGATAATGCCTGGCGAGCCATGGCCGTACGGTAGATGTTCGGAAGTTGTATACGTATATGCTAATCGCCGCGAGGATTTATATTGTGCGATTCAGGATTGAAGTTTCTTCGTTTCCTTCGTTATTGCGTAGTTTAACGTACCTTCGGTACATGACGTTGTAGTGTATTTGCCACAAAGACAAAGACGCCACAATATTTTGTTGTTGACTTCACTTGTAGCAAGATGGATGATTAGAATAGCAGTGACTATACTCAGTGCGAATGAAGACAATGCAACTGGTAACCCTCACTATGGCGGCCTATTGAGATGTTTCTGCATCATTGGCTGATTATTGGTTGCAGATATACTTTAAATGATTAAAGCGTAAGGTCAAAATAATATAAACGTGAAATTAGCTATGGCAGGACATCCAAAGTCCCAAAAAATTACAAAAGTCTATTCATCATGGAGTACTGTCTGTAAGATCCTGCTGTCATGTAATGTTTAAAACTGGAATAGCTAACATGACCATATTGATAAAATAAAGAAATGCATTCAAGCATACTAAATATGTAAGGAATTATGTTTCTGATATATTTTTATTTTAAACTTAATTTCAAGCACTTCTTATGCAAAGCATATCATGTTGGATCTCAATCATTTTCGTCTCACTGAGCAATCGACTCGCAAACCAACAACTTATTCAAACGTGATTTAAACAAATCTTACGACCTGCTTAAATAAACGCAGAAATAATTTGATTGTTTTTTTTTTCTACATATTTAAATACTTAAACCATACAGAATCATTAGTTAAGGTTACATATTTATTGTGTTTATCATCATCATCAATAGCATCAAACCGTCTACTGCTGAACAAAGGCTTCTCCAACACCTAATACCTCTATTATTTTTAGTTTCTCTTCTCTTTGCAGTGATGTTATCCTGATTAGTTTACTGTTTAGTCGCTTCTTACGACACCCACATAATGAATATAGGGGTAGTAACAATCTGTAATCTAAAGTCGCCACCATATGGACCGATTATGCCGACTGAGTAGGTGTGTTGAAACACCTTATATGCAGATGAGTATGACTAAATGAGAAAAAGTGTAGGTCAATATATAATTACACAATTCTGATTTAGAAAGATGTTTAACTACCTTCATGTACAAAGCAAGCACCATACTGCAAGTAGATCGAAAGTCGAATACCCAAAATATGACAAATATTTTGGTATTAAAGTTTTTCGTTCGTATTAAAATAGAATAATTTTATCCATAAAAGCCATAGAAACGAGGCAGTTAAAATGGAAACAATGATGTAATGGCCGGCTCATCATGAACCCGAATCTCTGAAATTCGTACATTATCTGAGAAACCTAGCGAATTCATAATCACGTTCACTAAGCAATGAATATGATGGGAGGCATTAATAGTCTTCGATGGATAATTTAATATAATTAATTGCGGAAGATTACTACCGTATCCCCTAAAGGCCGGCAACGCACTTGTGGCCTCTGGTGTTATGGGTGTCCAAGTCGAAGAGAAACGCCATCATGCGAAACGTCTGCTCGTTTACCCCTATTCAATAAAAAATAATGATTAGAATAACTACTAGTCGTTCAATGGCGGAAGTTCGACGAAAAGAAAAAAGATTTTTCAGCTTTCAGCACTCCATTATCGGTTATCGCGATAAAGAACAGAATATGACTATTCTCAAGAATTGAAGTATTTCCATGCCAAATATCATTGAAATCGGTGGAGCGGTCTAGCTGTGAAAGTGTAACCGACAGATAGAGTTACTTTGAAATTTATAATATTAGTTTGATTCAGATAGACAACGCGTCATGATCTACAGAGAATAAAGTTTTATTATTGTGATATTTTTTTTGGGAATTTCAACTCAATTCCAAAATTGTTTGAGTTCAATATTTTTAAACTAATATTTATTCAGTGCCCGCCAAATTGTCCAAATGGAATACCCGCATCGAAAAATTACATCGCGCCATGTATCATGCGCTGGACTTGTTTGATTTAGTGCCTATGTTAGCTATAACACTCAGCGTTATCGTATTTTATACTAGAGTTTAGCTATAGTATAGTTAGTACTTGAGTGGCAAATTGATTAAGACTTCTAGTACGTCTGTAGTGTGTGATATCGTTAATGTGTTATTGTCACCCGCGGTTGCTGTTGTACCTTTATAACAAAAACCGCAGGGCGAGACTAGACTAAAAAGAAAAGGGCCCAAGTTACTCCATATTTCATTAGCTATCAGCTCGTGGAAATTCTGTCGAAATCACTACAACAGTTCCAGAGATTATCAACCGGGTCAAACAGTCAGAAAGGTTTTTACAAGCTTTAATTTAGTTTCATCTGTCCCGATGTTTGTCTGCAATCGAATCTTGCAAGTAAAATATATTCCAGTGCCCGATTTCCGATTGAGCTGAAATTTGAAACATACCTTTACTTGATGACAATGCAATTATTTTAATCGTTATTATTATTAATCCAAAATGGCTGCCGTAAAAAAACGGACAATCTTACATATTTCTTAACAACCTGCCTAATATGGGTGTCAATTGAAAGTTATTGTTTATAAACAAGTAATAAAAGCTGGTATTTAAAAAAAAAACACTTGTTATTGAAGTGTCGTTTACTTGTATACGCATTTAATGTATAACCGTTTAATTTAATGTTGCAAACAGGCACTTGTAATTTATTTATTTGTATAATATAGATTAATGAATAACTAGGTGTACTCTAACTACGCTTTGATACGTACACGTTGCTCTTACATTGGTGAGAAATGAAACAACAGAAGTAACGTAAAAATAGATACACAAATAGATATTGTCTTACTCTAAACTGATTTTACTATATTTATTTTAATTCTTTAGCATTTCATGAAATACGATCACTAAACCATTGTTTATTTATTTATTTATAAATTTATGCTCTTTAGTACATCGGCGGACATAATGCCAAGGGCAGTCTCTACCAGTCAACCTTAGGGTGGTGTAGAAATCTTGTGAGGTAGTAGAATAGGTTTCGTACTTACCTATTTCGAAATATACATTACACAGCATTACATGTATAGATATATATGCAAATACATAAACATTATAAATGTATATTTTATAATGATATTCGATATACGTACAAACATATTTACATTACATTAGTACACTATTGGATAAGACAGTGTTGGATGCTATCGTTGTGATGGAGTTATCACACACACTCTGCCATGCCAGTGAGAAGGAGGTCATGTTCAGTTCATAGTGCCGTAGGACGCCCTACATCGTATATACCTAATTGGATCGACTATTTGAAGAACGTGGCTTGCAGCGGATGTATGCAGACTGTCCAAGACAGGGATAGTTGGCGCTCCTTGGGAAAGATAAATGGTACATGTATGTATATGGTATGATGCCAACATAACTCGTAAGAGATGCCACATAAATTTGAATTGCCTAATGTTTCGACGATGCTGCAGTGGCCGTGATCAAAATCAGTCCATGATCTCAATTAGTACAAATTTAAATGTATTATTAGTAGTAGTACAATTAGTATTAATCTGGAGAAAAGGTACATTAGTTATATCACCACAAAAAGAAAGCAGCAAGGAGACTAAAACAATCTAAGTTTTGTCTCCGCCTATTTTTATCCCTTTCTATTGCTTAATTTTCTCTAACCTAATTTCTACAACTATTATAATTGGGTAAAACATTTCAAGATGATGTTCATTGAATTAAGTTTTGACTTCATTTTGGCAGATTAAATTCGATTTAGGTTCTTTGAGATTCTGTTGTTCTTAAAGTTACGCCTAACTTTATTGTAAAGTTTTACATCTTAAATGATTTAGACCTACTATTCGCAATACGCCTGAATTACGGGCTATACATAAATAATAAACAATAATAAATGTACATCTTTACTTTAAGCGTTCAAAATCCATATCAAAAAATATGATTACAGCAAATTGCATTCATTTGCATTCATTATAAAATATAATATTAATTAATAACATTGTTTGTTAGCTATTTTTAAATATCAATGACTGCGTCTTACTAAAATGATGCAAAAATATATTGAGTTCAGGTACAATTCTTTTTGCATAGTTTAGCACTGAGTCTAATGTTCATTCATTTTATTTTTCAGCGACTTTTGAATTGATTTTAATCAACCTCCTACTAAACAAAATGTTTCACTTTTCGACATTAACTAAATTTTCATAACAAAATAAAACTCCAACTTAACAGAATAGATTAGGATCTAAGTAATAAAGTTAGAACTAACTATAACCTGTGGCGCGAATGCAGAAGTCGTGTCGGGAGTTCCCCGTGAATACAACGCGTTTATATTTATGTAAGTAGGTTACTTACATCCATCACCATTTACATTTTGCGTTGGGTTGTAAAAACTTTCGTGATATAAAACTGAACATATTATAAATTTCATAGTCTGTTCTTGTGTATTACTAAGAACGTCATATATCGTAGCATACACGACTAAAAGTCAAAATACCTACATGAACGGGGTTTCAGTGTTTTTTGTACATAATAGCTGACTCAAGCAACTTCATCTGCGTCTCATACTCGGCTCCATTTGATCTAAGCGTGGTGCTATCTTAGGCATGCAAGTAAATAAGTAAGTATAACGGCTAGAAACCGTTACACTGTTAAGTCCACGATAAAGGAGCTTTCACTGGCTGAACTAGCGGAGTCAGCAGGGTCTTAGTTAGTCATCGGATAATAAATTTATATCATATAATAATAAATATATATGTATGTCTAAGTATGTATTACTGTATATATTTGTTATATTTATGTATAATATGTGTAAGTGTATATATGTATATGTATGTGTGTATGTATTTATGCTAATTTAAACTTATTATAGTATTCATGAAAACCATATATGTATATATATATATATATATATAAATCTACCACTTTAGCTATAATTTCTTTTAGGTGCACCTACCTCACTTTATCTCTGCAACACTCAATCGGTCGACTGGCAGAGGATGCCTTAGGCATTAAGTCCGCCAATGGATGTAATTGTGCATAAAGTAATAAATAAATAAATAATAATAAATACAGGTGGCGCTCATAGCCCAGTTGCACTCGGTGATTAGAAACAATCATCGAGGGTAAGCAACGATGGCGCGATCAGTACCTGGATGGGTGACCGCTGGTGGCATGTTACCATGAGCGTCTCCGTGATTCGGAGGTCACGTTAAGCAGTCGGTCCCGGTTGTTATCATACGATAACAGTCGTGAAGCTTAGTTGGAGGCCTTCGGGCGGCTTAAAAACATCCAACGGCAAGATTTACGTAGCCAAAACGTATTCTTGCCAGTCACCATGTCGAAGTGCATTTCTTGGTAGACATTAAACGAATATACCAGATTTTATATATATTATTAATAGAAGCTTTGTCGGTGTTTGCGTCACTCAAGATGAACAAAATGTTATATAATTTTAAAAATTAATAAAAGTTTCTTAGAATTTCTTTACGAAAGAACAGTGTCGTCAGACTAAAAACTTCTTAAAAATAGAGAGGATTTAATTGTCCACTAGGCCTTTCATAGACATGAATTATAAAATTTTTATCATAAAATAAAATGTATACCACTTGCTAGTTATCTACATAGTGTGGTGACTTGAAACGACTAAAAACCACAGGCGGTCTTGGGTATCAGTAGCCTAGGTCTTAGGACTTTGATGGAGATCTTATATCATATCTGTATAAGACCAGGTACAACTAAAGCTAATAATAACGGGTATATAATACATCCAGCACTTTTAACATATTTATCTACAACTAATGCAATTTTTTTCCTTAATGACTACAGCTCAAACAGTTATCTTAAGTTCAAAATATATTTTTTGATTAACTAAAATATTTGAAAAATAACTTCAGTTCTTCGACTTTAGGTATATTCCCACCTTCGTTTTATAAAGTTGCCATCTAGTGCTGTTGCTGAAAGTGATGATGCTGAAAGAACTAATTGTTGTAGGCCTCCCCTAAGGCTTGCAACAAATAAATAAATATTCCGGATATCTTACACGCAAAGCCACCTAGTCCCAAGGTAAGCGAAGCTTGTATAATGGGTACTAGACCACTGATATAAATACATATATTTTTTGTAAATACATACATATTACATATAGAAAACACCCAAACGCCGAAACAAATATTTGCAGATCATACATACATTGGGTCCGAATTGAGAATCTAGCCCTCGGGCTCGAGACCTCAACTCAGCGGTCGCATACGCTTCTACTGCGCTATATACCGGTCCTGTGTTGCACGTAACAACCTCAGATAACCTTATATGGTGCTTACCCGACGCTCAATATTCTGTCACGTGGTTGCCGCTCCAGAATTTTTGCCCGCATTGGCCATCTTTATTAATAGTAATGTATCCCACTTAATTAATCCTGAGCCAAGAAGAATTACAATTCAAACACTGCTTCAGCTGTTTTATGAGTATTTGATGAAAATTAAATTCATTTATTTAATAAATATGTTAAGGGCTACGAATGTTGAACCTGTTAAAAGCATATTATCATTCAACAGGAGTATACAAAATGTTATGTCCTATAACTTGCCTAGATTTCCCTCAATCATCTATCTACATATATAAAAATTAATCGCTAAATGTGTTGCTAAGCGGAAAAGTCGAGGGCGACTAGATCAAATTGTTTTTTTTACGTTTTCGTTAAGGCACAAGAAACAAAAAAAATTGGTAGGGAAAAGTAAAAACAACGGTTATTAATTGAACCTCGACAGGCCAATAACTTTTGACGAAGTCTGTCAGGGCAGCTAGTATTACAAATAAATAAAACTGGAGTGTCAGTTTGTAATATTAAAATACCCACTTTTTACCAAATGCATGAATACATGTACATATATCATTTTTAGGGTTCCGTATCCAAAGGGTAAAACGGGATCCTATTATTAATATTTCGCTGTCTGTGTCTGTCTGTCACCAGGCAGGAAATTTTATGAATATTTTTTACCGTATGAACATCACCATATACTACAGTATATGGGGCTCCCATACAACAAACGTGATTTTTGGTAACCGCAAAATGAGACGCTTGAAATGTATAGATAATGGTATGAAACCCTTCCTTCGCGAATCCGACTTGCACTTGGCTGATTTTTTAAATTTTTTGTCTGTCTACCTTCTGTTTGTACCGGCTAATCTCTGGAACGGCTTCGCCGATTAAGACAAGACTTTCACTGGTATCCAAGACTACTTTTTTGGACTAGCTTTGTCCCGCGAAGTTGTTGTTGTACCGCGGGTATAGTCGCTAGACAAAGTTAGTCCAAAAAAATTACAAGACAAACCCGCGGTGGTCAGCTATTTATATTAAATTCGCACAGCTTAGTGAAATAAATATCTTTTCTTACAAAATCCCTTAAAATGTAAAGCAAAATATTTAAAAAGACAGAACAAAAATTGAAAATTAAAATTTAATCCTGTTATTCTGCGTCGAGCTTTCAAGGCTAAAATTAAACATTTTTTTCTTTTTACAAGCTTTTATTTTTAGTTTTATCTGTGCCGATGTTTGTCTGCAATCAAATCTTGCAAGCAAAATTTGATCCACTTTCCGATTTCGGAAAGATCTACAATTTGAAATGTCCCATTCGTTTTAATGACAATTTAATCATTTAAAATCTGTATTAATATAATATACGGCTATATGTGTATTAATGCTAAATGGCCGCCGTAACAAAATAGCGAGTTAAATATTTCTGAATAACCCCCCTAATATGGGTATCAAACGAAAGGGGCTTAAAGTTGTTTTATATTAGCAAGTCATAAAAGCTTATCTTTAAAAAACTTTTTAAATAAATCACTTGTTAAAACTATTTCCTTAAGTCATAATTTATAATACTCGATTTACATAATCCTCGAGGGCTGAGCTGTTAATGGTTCCCTATTCGTTTACCTCAAGACTTGTTTATTTAATATACACTAGATTTATACGACTATTTTAAAATATTATACTGTACTTTTTTTTATGGTATATCAAGCGATTACGCCGCCTCTTACGTATGCTCCTTTGTCCTCTATTCCATAAAAAAAATATTATAAAACATCTCGGAAAATATAATTATTACAGCTTTTCGTTTCTAATAACGTTTAAAGTTTTTGTTCCACGTATTAACATACAGGTATATTACGAAAAGGATTGTAGTTTGTTATAACATGACTTTGTATTCAGCTTCGAGAATAATTTCATGTTAAAGCTGTTTGAATATTACGCTCGCAGCAGTACTTGTGTTAGTGCGTATGTTTTTAAATTATAATGAAAGTTTAACTATATGAAATAATGATTATAATTAGCATTAAATAGAGCAAGTAAGAAGATATGGGTTAGTACGTTATAGAAGGAAAATTAAATACTTAATTTTTATTCCTTGTATAATATATTCTCAAAATCAAATATGTTTATTTGTTGTCACAGTTTGAGAAGTAAATTAGTACGAAATACATCATCATCATCATCAGCCCATTGCAGTCCATGACTGGACGAAGGTCTCCCATTGCAAGCCACTCCGATCGCTTTTGGGCTCCCCGTATCTATACAAATCTAAATATTTGTTTCAGAGTTTAGGTGTTATTGTAGTTATATATTTACAAAAAGAAGTATATATATTTGTATCAGTTGCCTGGTACCCAATACGAGCTCTGCTTAGTTTGGGACTAGAAGACGTTGTGTGTTAGATGTCCGAAAGAAAAATTAAATGTTCAATTTTAATTCGCAAAATTAACATTGTATGTTGCCGATTCTTTTCACCAAATGTTTTGCTTTAACAGTTTAATAACGTTAGTAAATTACTTTTAAATCTGAAAAACCAAACACCTAATAACGTGGTACTAATACAATAAATCAGTAAAAGAGCTATGCTACAATTACCGACTACAAAGGCTTAATTACAGGACAAGAACATCTCTGCAATAGCCGGTTCCAGTGACAATTACTCTACTGTTTACATTACATTAAATGCACATATAAACGATACAGCTTTCATTTGATTCTATCGTCTTCCATAAGTTAAATCATATGCTAAGGGACCCTCGTAATCCCGTCTACGTGTGTAACGCCCGTGTCATGATATTATAAAGCGTGAACAAATTTGGTTACCTCCAGTAAGATTATAGAGAGCTCACCACAAGAGATAGACATATGCTGGCTCGGAATTTTCTCAGTTCTTTTAAAGGGAAAAAATATTTTATACATTCCTTTTGTTAACTTTACTCAGCGCATCCAATGGACGCTCTCATAGGAGAAACTTTCCCTCATTTTTAAAGAAAAAGAAAAAGATACTAAAAAAAAGTCGAATCGAATCTGTACTTCCTTAAGTTAGCGCGTTCAACCAAACAAACAAACTCTTCAGGTTTAAATCATTAGTGTAGATCATTTACTACAAAAATTTTACAGTTCAGTAAAATTTTGTCCATTTACTCGACTAACCGCTAGTGTGTGTCACCCTTACTGCTGCGGTACATCAACCAAGATTAAAGTATTGGGTTATGAGCATTTGTCATCAATAATATGTATCTATTTATATAAAAAATATTATTTTAGCTCAAATAAATATTAAAAGACGTTTAGTACCAATTCGCAATCCGTAGGACTCTAGTAGCCAGATCTTACAGGACTTTATACTTATGAACTAGATATGTACTAAGTTATAATATGAGTCGGTAAACTAGCGTTCAATTTTGTAATTTCAACAGTTTGATGTAAAAAAGTCAAGGGATTTGTCAATTTGTTATTATTATTCATAGATTAGTCCTTTATGTATAAGATGGACATAATTATATATCGGAATAGCTAAATGTTACACATGTACAACCCTGGCCTATCACTCCATTTAAAAAAGGAGATACTAAATGAAAATTCATGCTGCTTACTAATATTATAAATTCATAAGTAACTCCTTCTTTAAAGGCCAGCAACGCACTTTTGACGCCTCTGGTGTTGCTCGACCGGTGTGATACCTCTTCACAGAAACAGCGCTTGCGCTATGTTTCACCGAGCGAGTGAGGATGCCGAAGGCCCATATACCAACCTCTTCCCCCGTCCCCTTCCCATCCCCAATGACAACGCACTTTTGACGCCTCTGGTGTTGCGTGTATCCATGAACATGGTAATCTCTTACCATTTTGAATATTTCTGTCCGTTCTATAAAAGTTCTATCTGCTTGTTACACTTTTATAGTTAAACCGATGATCAAACTTCAAAGAAATCGATTCAATGAAATTTTGGGATGGAGATACTTTGATTCTCACATAAGCTATTATCCAGCGCGGTAATAAACATACACGCGGGTAGATACGCAGGCAAAAGCCAGTTTTCATTTTTTTTTAAAAACAAAATTGCAGCATTACTTTAATAAAAATTATGAGTATAGGACCCATAAGCAGATTTTGTTATTTACATCGAGTGAACTGCAAGTGAAGTAACGAATCACGTGGCAATAGTTTAAGTCTGAATAGTTGCTCAATGCCAATGGAATATCTGTTCATTGTGGAGGCTCAACCAGTTGGAAAGAAGAGATACCTTACCACAGACCAACTGTTATTTCGAATGTTAGATTCAATTCAAAGGCCTTTTATGCCAAAAAAGAATATCTTCCAAGCTTTATCTACTCTGGTATTGCAAATAGTATTAAATGATATTTTTGTATTTCTAGCATAAATGTTAACATGCCTGAAAGATAAACACTATTTGCTTTTATATTAAGAATATTGGTTTTGAAAATATTGTTAACACGAAACAAAGGTACTATAGGAAGTTTTATATCAATGATCGTAATAGTTCCATAATGCTTTTGTCTATAATAATATTACTATAGTGTTCTGTATTTTTAACTTTTTAATATTTTACATATTTTGTAGATGTAAATTTGCAGTAGTTACTTTGAATTCGTAAATAAATATATGAAATAAGTAAGATAATATAATGTTAATTATAAAGTTCAAGAACACCAGATATTTTCTTCTTAATTAATTAATATTTAAATATGTGTATTATTTTTCATGGAATTGCCCCCTAGGCAAACGAGCAGACGTATCAACTTATGGTAGGCGATTACCGCCGTCCATGGACACCCGCAAGACCAGAGGCGTCCCAAGTGCGTTGCCAGCCTTTGGGGGATGGGGACGGGAATGGGAGAGGGGTTGGGGTATGGCCTCCTATCCTCACTCGCTTGGTAAAACACAGCACTGTTTCACACCGGTTTTCTATGAGGGCTTGGTATCACGCTGGTCGAGTAGACTCAGTCGTGCCGAAGCATGGCTCTCCGACGGAAAAACTACTACAGCTAAGTTGTACTTTTCTTATTTATTATATACTAGGTTTTGCTTGCGGCCCCACTCCTGTATATATCAGTTATCGAAATGAAGAGTAGCCATTGTCCATCGTCAAGAATCAAGTTATACCCATAATGAATTTCATTGAAATCAGTGCAGCGGCTTAGCCCCGAAAGCGTGATAGACAGACAGAGTAACTTTTTTCCTTAAGTGCATCAATAGACAACGCAATATTTGATACTGGACTCATGCACTGAGAAAGGTTTCAAGAATTCAGTTTCTTCATCAGTTCTTTATTATCTGGTAAAAATGTTATAAAGTCTATTGTTATACAAATTTAAACTCTCTATCTTCAATAAATACGTTCTTATTTTCAATAACACTATATTCATAACCGTGATATTTATAATCAAAGTGTTTGCAATGTTAAAGTGTGATTTCAGAGAGACAGCAAATGCTTGATAGTGTGTGCTGATTCGTATTTCCCTCGGGATACGTAAGGTTGCTTGACCCTTGTCCTCTGTCATGTCAGACCACAACAATAAATAGAGAGAATGTCGGCGAATTATTCGTGTTTTGATATCAACTTTATGCTTTAACGCTTTCCCACAGTTGATTTCAGGTAAGATTTTTCCATCGTGCTTTTGCTTAAACTGTGTAGGCTTTCATTCTTACCCTGCGAAAGAAAGAGGGTTATGTTTTTCGATCATGCTCTAGACTCTAAATAGCTTGAAATGGTAAAATAGATTGGTTATCGAACTATTACGATCATTGATATAAAACTTCCTATAATACCTTTATTTCGTGTTACCAATATTTTCATTATATAATATATATATATATATATATATATATATATATATATATATAATAAGGATTAAG
>PKRV01001398.1:616196-813593 GCA_003709505.1 Hyphantria cunea | reverse complement strand
ATATAATAAGGATTAAGAAATATCAAAGCAAATAGTGTTTCTCTTTCAGGCATGTTAACATTTAGGCTGGAAATACAAAAATAACATTTAATACTATTTGCAATACCAGAGTAGATAAAGCTTGGAAGATATTCTTTTTGGCATAAAAGTGTAGCCTTTGAATTGAATCTAACATTCGAAATAACAGTTGGTCTGTGGTAAGGTATCTCTTCTTTCCAACTGGTTGAGCCTCCACAATGAACAGATATTCCATTGGCATTGAGCAACTATTCAGACTTAAACTATTGCCACGTGATTCGTTACTTCACTTGCAGTTCACTCGATGTAAATAACAAAATCTGCTTATGGGTCTTATACTCATAATTTTTATTAAATTTTGTTTTTTTTTAAAATTAATAACTGGCTTTTGCCTGCGTATCTACCCGCGTGTATGTTTATTACCGCGCTGAATAATAGCTTATGTGAGAATCAAAGTATCTCCATCCCAAAATTTCATTGAATCGATTTCTTTGAAGTTTGATTAGCGGTTTAACCATAAAAGTGTAACAAGCAGATATAACTTTTATAGAACGGACAGAAATATTCAAAATGGTAAGCGATTACCGCCATTCATGGATACACGCAACACCAGAGGCGTCAAAAGTGCGTTGTCATTGGGGATGGGAAGGGGACGGGGGAAGGGGTTGGTATATGGGCCTTCGGCATCCTCACTCGCTCGGTGAAACATAGCGCAAGCGCTGTTTCTGTGAAGAGGTATCACACCGGTCGAGCCGGCCCATTCATGCTGAAGCGTGGCTCTCCCACGATATTCGTTTTAATGAAGGAGACATCAATATTTATTTAGTATACAGTCACCTTGATCCGATAGAGTATTGGATAAGACCTAACAAACTCAAACAAGTTGTTTAACTTAAAATATGAAGAACATTAGCAGTATACTTTGAATACTGAGGTTTTGAATCTCATGAATAATTCTAATACATATCTAATACAATTTATCCTTTCCTACACTAATATCATAAAGACATAAAGTTTCTAACTTCGTTAGTATGGTTGTAGGGGGTAATCTTCGGAAGTACTGATCCGATTTTTTTCATCTGAAAATTGTTTCATGAACAGAAATAGACACCATTCAGATGTGGAACGGGCCATATTTAATAATGATTGAACAAAAAAGTCAGTTGAAAATAATAGTATTTGTAAATCAAGTCGTAAACGTAGCTACTCTAAAAATAGCAGCTTTTGTTACTACTTATATCGTTAGCTATCTGCTATTGAAAGTCGTGTAGAAATCATTTTACCCGTTCAAACAAACAAAACAGACAGGTGGGGGAATGGGTGCGATACATAAAAGGAGAACATCCTCCTATCAGGCGAGGAGATCATGCCTGGCGGGCCATGGCCACGGCGGTTGATGTTGAGATGTCGTATACATGCTAATCGGCGCGACAACTTCTATACCGCGATACAAGATTGTTAGTTTCTTCGTTTCCTTTGTTACTCCCTAGTTCGACATATCTTCGGTAGGTGGTGTTATAGTGTATTTCTGTTTTACGTTATACATACAATAATATATCCATATGGAAGTTGGCGTGGACACACAAAAATTATATAAATATTCACATATATTCAGTAAAAAAACTGTTAGTTTGAAATCAAAAGCATACACGTCAATTTATTTATTTATATGGGTGAAATAAGAAGCAGAATTTCAAAGTGATGTAAGTGTTTAAGGTCGTTTATTCCCAGGTGGACGCGTTTCGAATATAACTAAATTTCCTCCATTACTCCGATCATATGAAAGTTCACAATATATACGCTGATGGAGTTACAGGCAACAGCTAATTAGTAATATGTTTAGTATACCACTCGAAAACAGGTCCTCTAGCCGAGTTGCAAGCGTTCTTCTTTTTGGAATCATTTGCATTTTGTCTAAGATTAGCGATTGACACACGAGAATTTAGGCATTACTGATTGCAGAAAGAAGAACGCTTGCAATATGGTTAGGGAAGCAGTTATTGTATTGAATGGACATATCTCACTCTCTTCGTAGTCACGACATGACATAACTAATAAAGTCACTTTCGCATTTACAATATTACGTAGGATTTCTATCTGCATATTATGAGTTTTCCAACCAATAAAACTGTATATTATTCGTCAGTTTTATGACCCACTTTAGCAACGTATAGCAATAAAGACAGATTTGGAGCATTAAAGGAAACTATTTCAGTAACGCTAGCTAAAATGGGAAATACTTTCGCGAATTTGAATAAATCATCGCTTCAAATACAAACTCTTGTAGCTTGAGTCTCTTAATCATAATAATTATTTATTGGATGGCAACTCGGCCCGTGTAGTGAATTATACTTACTTTCAATTTGTAAAATACACATGTATTAAGGTAGGTAAGATCTGGGTCTAATTACCTCAATATTATTTTAGAAACTTCTTATTTAATGATAGGAAAATGAATATTTAATTAAAATATAATATAATAGAATTAAAATAAATGTGATTATACTATGATATTTATGTGTAAAGGTACAATAACATTTAAAAATAATAAAGCTTGTCCTCTTTCGTAGTAAATTAAAATATACAATTGGTGTTCGAAATTATAATAATTTTGTTAAAAGATATCTAAAGGGCTACATGAAGGTCCATAGTCAGATTGAAACTGGGACGTAATTTTATTCGAACATCAGAATTAATGTTCATAATACTGATTAATCTGTAGATAGAAATACGCAGGATTGATCATCCGTTTATTGCCTTGATTCTACGTATTTGCCTGTAGGCACCGTATAACAGTTCTTAATCGAGAATAACTCAGACATTTATTTAAAGATAAAAACAGCACATGTTTCACGGATCTGAGGAGTTTGTTCTCTAATAACCTCATTCCTGTGGTTAAAAGCATCACTGATATTCAATGAGGTGGTATCACTCCGGCTGAGTTGGCCTATTTATATTAAATCATCGTTCTTACGATAATTCGTCAATTTCAGTATAATGGAGGTTTCGGCACTATGTCATTCTACAAGTTTATTTCCAGAATTACAGTGAAGTATAGCTTATGAAGTCGTTTTACAAATAAAAACTGTTTCGAAGTTCAAAAAACAAAAGATGAAAGCCTACCAAAACTACACATTTTTTATTTTATAATTCTATTTAGCTATTTCCTCAATAAATAGAGAAGAAACAATAACCACTTACAGGTAAAAGCAGCTGTTTTATAAACGTTACTAAAATGCCACCTCATTACAAAGAGAGTGCCTTTAAAATTATTAATGAAAGGAAAACATACGCAGAATTGTGTGAGTTTAAGAGAACACGGTTATATTGGGTATGTTATTTCCGAGAAATAAATTAAGGTGTACCAAAAAGAAAGATCATTAGTAATAATAACAAAAATTAAAGAAACATAATTTTCTTAAAGTACTAGCTTTTGCCCGTGGCTTCGCTCGCGCAGCATTGTAATATATACAATGCTTTCCAATAAACAGTATAGCTTTCATACGATTTTCATCCCCTATTTTACATTACTATTTTACATCCTTAGGGATGGCATTTCCGAAATTCCCTTCTTAGTGCTCACTTTCGTTATATAAAGAACATAATACAAAATTTCAGGATTCTAGGTTCACCGGTTTGGGCTGTGCGTTGATCTCTGGGTATCTTAGTCAGTCACCTTGCTCTTTAATATATTTAGATTTGTTAAAGATGTACTGTTTAGCCAAATAGCTGTTGTGACAAATGACATCATAGCTCTCCAGTAACAAATCCAAGAGACTTTTTCCTAAAGTATGTTAGGGTTGGCTTCAAGTATATTACAAGCTAAACTTAAAAATTAAAAAAAACTCCTTCGCAAGCACCTAATTGAGTTATGATACGTCAAAAATGCCTTCGGATAAGATCTGATACTCTTTAACTGCTAGACCGATATTAACCATAGCTGAGAACCACCGCAAGGAAACTGACTTTCAAATAAAAAAACCGCTTCGGATCGATCGATTTGAGAGCTACGATGCCATAGACCTACACTCACACTAAGACAGGCAGACATCTCTACGTTAAAGTTATAACCCCTCTCTTTGCGTCGGGGCTTAAAAAAATGGCTGCATTAAGATTTTTTACATGAACCGACTGTTAGTAGGTAATATGGAAGTGGAATTAAGCGATAACATACTTATAAGAAATATGAAGTGTCTGTTTGTAATTTAAAATTAACAACTTTTCACTTAATGCATATAGAAGTATTTATTAACTGCAATATACATACGAACGTATATTTATGTATCTATATAAATATACAATCAGACATATAAATATATATATATATTTATATGTTTGTTTGTTTGTTCTGGCAAATCTTTGGAACGGCTGATCTGATTATGAAGGGAACTTACTGGCAGATAGTTGATGGTATAAGGAGTAACTTAGACTATTTTTATATTAGACTAGCCCATCGATACCACTGGGCATAGGTAGGTAGTTTCTAAATAAGTTTCTTAAAAGATATATAAAATAAATCACCGTTATAAATTCTTCATTTCGATATCCCACTCGATATATTTTGAAAACATTTTTTTTGAGATTACTTTCGGGTTCCAAGAATACTTAATTTTGTTTTTTTTTATTTTATGCACCCAGTGGCACTCTGATGACTAAGACGAATCTATTGACACCACTCACTTAAAAATATGACAGACCGCTTATGTTCTAGGACGTGCCAAAGAAATATACATACATACACTCGAAAAACATAACCCTCCTTCTTTCGTAGTCGGGTAAAAAGGGTTTAAATAAATTAATCATACTTCGATTTTATTACCAGTACGAAGTTGAAAATAATTCTTGCATTCATTTTGATCTCTATTCACGCATAAATATTATAACAACAAAACATAAAACATTTACGACAGATGTCATACTTGTTGTGTGAAGCCCACTTGTACTCGTAGAATCGTTGTCAAAGATTCAAATATCGCGAACATAATAATGCGTGGTAGTAAAGTGTTAATAAAATATACTTTCATATTTTATCTTTTTTTTCCTTTTTTCATTTTCTTTATGATATTTGAAATATTGAAATCTCTGAAATGTCTGACTATTGACCTGAATGTAACTAAATTGACAATATGTCCACATTATTTCGTGAGCTCTATATATCTTTATGCGTGAAGATATACAGCTATGATGATGTATATTACACTTGAATTATTAAACTTTTGATCGCTATTGACATTTAAACAGCAGAGAGAAATGAAATAAAAAACAAGTAATAAAATATAAAAAAATAATACCCGACTGCGTCAATGTCGTATATAAGACTTATAAGTTATGTATGTTGTTATTAATTGGTGTATGCATAATAGTAGTAATATGTTTGAATATATTAAAAGTTTTATACTTTTTAACTGATCCTCAAGAGGGTAACCTCTGTGCACCTACCTTATAAGATTTCTAAACCACCCGAAGGTTGACTGGAAGTGAATGCCCTGGGCATTAAGTCTGGCGATGTACATATTTAATCCATAAAGGTTAGGAGAGACCTATGTCCAGCACTGGACTGCGATAGGCTGATAACGATGATGATGACGATTCGCTTTTATCTTTTTATCAGTTTCCAAATTTAGAGTCAGCGTAATCTAAGAGATTAAACCATTTTACTTTAATTCTTGTGATAAAAAACAAACTTGTTACTATGAGATCCTCCTGCTGACGACGGTCACGAAAAATAAATCACAGACCTATATAATAATAAGAATATCTAAAAACCTACATCAATTCGATTCAATTATTTAGTATTACACTATTCCTGCTAACATTTTTCATTCAGTAACATCTATTTCTGTTAATATGAAATGTAGGTCAACCCATTTGCCAAAGGATTAATGACAGTGTGGCGACTTCCACATACAGCACAGTAGAAATACACTACATCGCCATCTGAAGAAGACACGTCAAACTACGGATTAATGTACTGAACGAGAAACTATCAATCCTGCATCGCGCAATAGAAGTTCTCGCGCTGATTAGCATATGTAAAACACTTCCAAATATCAACTGTTGGCCAGTGGCTCGCCAGGCATGATCACGTCGCCTGGCCGAAAAATCCTCCCTTTGTGTTGGAGGGACATGACACCCGTTCCTCCATAACAGATTATTTTAGTTAGGTTAAATACATACATATTATATATAGAAAGCACCTAAACTTGGAAACAATCATTTGCAGATCATACAAACGTTTGGTCCGACCAAGGAATCGGACCCGAGACCTCACACACTGTCGCTTACACTACCACTGCACCACAGAGGCAGTCAATAAAATATATACATGGAAGACGCATCTTTTGACACTTTTCAGAATATGATCTCATTATAAAGCAAGCAATTTGTTATTGTAGTTGTCAAATCTTACTATACTTGAGATAGAGGGTCATTTTCTCTCTATTTGCATTCAATTATCGAGCCCCTGTCCGTGGTGAAATACCTAATTCTTTTTCTACCAAGGAAAAATAATTGATAAATATATGTTTATACGATTGATGGCAAAAGCTTCTCGTTAATTACTTTTGTGAACTATAATATTATAGTCATCAGCAAAACATATCATTTGCGTCTATGTTTACCTTGTAGATGATGTAAGAGTATTTAATGACAATATTTTGTTTTCATACAATCTTGAAGAATAGAATTACATGTATTAAATTAATGTGTTTAGTTATAAAGTATTAAATGCCTTATTGATACATGTCACCTTGGCTTTCATTGCTTCATTTTATTTCTTTAAGGGTTAATTACTTTTACAATTTAGTCTAAACGAGGGCCTTTTAAGGCCCATAGAAAAAAAGATTTTCATTAATCGCTTTTTAAAAGATTCATAACAAATCAAATTATCTAAATCAACTAGAATATGACTGATATGACTAGACGTTCATTATTTTGATATCTAGATGACATTGCCATTCGTCCGCCACTAGACTGTACTTAAATATTTGGACGTGAAATATATGTCAATCCACTCGTATTTACTGGTACTAGCACTTTTGATATCAATATTTTTGTATCAAAATAATATATCTTATATTATTTCTTACATTTGAAGGAGATTTTAGTGACTACATTTATTACGGTAGGAGGGCAGAATGTCAAATATATTTTGTGGATTTTTTTGGAGTATTTACGATGGAGATAACTCTAGAAACATTGCTCACGTGATTATGCAACTTTGTGAAGTATTCTCTTCGTCTGTCACCCAGTTGTCATTTCAGAAGTTAGGTACTTAGGTTTGGCAGAACCCAATGCATTACGAGTCTTTAGTACAAAGTTAGACAGGTCGAGTGGCACCTACAGTTACAAAAGTAAAATATTTAGGTACTGGAATTATGTCTTGTGATCTGTACGCCTTTCAGACGTTAATGGACAAGTTCTATTGCATTTCTATGCATGATGTTTTTATTTTAATATTTTTTTGTTTATTTTACCTGTTTAATATATAGTATAGAAACTAATATCATAAATGTGAGAGTTTGTTTGTTACCCTTTCACGCAAAAACCACTGCACAGATTTGGATGAAACTTTACAGTAATATAGCTGATACATCAAAATAACAGATAGGCTAATATTTGCCGCGATAACCGACATATACGCGGGCGGAGCCGCGGGCATAATACAGTAATTTGTAAAATATGCAGAACGGTTCATATTTCTTTATGATCTTATCTGCATATTCTTAAAGTAATGATTAATATTTTTATCCCAATTACGACCAGGGTGGTACAACTCTCACACAGAAGATCACAGTAAAATGACAGCGTTCGTGCTGTCGCGTTCCGTCGGTGAGTGCGAGACCGGAGGCCAAATGACGCAGAACCATCACTAAGCCGCTATGGTGGTGGTTATCATGCTGCATTCTTGCATTACTGCATTCGAAATGATTTTGGTGACCATCACTCTTGGATTCTGCTTATGCTCTCCATCAGGCTGCAATAAATACACCGATGTGAAGCTCGAAATAAATTAAAATATATAATATAATAGAAAATACGTTGTGCAGTCAGCCGGTCTAGTAGTTAGCGTATACGACTCAAGACTTTCGGGTTCGATTTCGGGGTTGACCCGAAAGATATTCTTAGTTTTATCATACAAGAAGTTATTAATGACAGCTCGGGGTATAGAATTTGACGTGCCTCGGAGAGCACATTATACTGCCGGTCCCTATTGTCATGGACATCACAAACCTTATTTTGAAGTAAGCACACCTGAAAATACTGAAAACTAATTCATCCTTCGAATTCAATTTACCATCAAATTGCGTAAAAAATAAATTATCTTGGGAACAACAAATGCTGGGACGATAATTATATAGTACTGATGTGTAATGGATCGAAATTGAATAAGATAGAGGTATTTCCGGTTTCGTAAACAAAAACAGCGGCAAAATGGCCATCAACCAATCAAAATATACCTTTCCTGCGATCACTTGGCTCACAAACAATTCAGTATAATTGAAAATGGCGATTATCCAGATTAGTTATGAAGAACCCGGTTGTGGGCAATTATTTCTGTGTTTGTACGTTTATTTATATCTAATGTTAATTTATTTTTCCGAGAAACGTGATTAAACACGATTTACTGCGAAAGAGACTGATGAGGGTACATTGATAAAGATAAAATGCTGCTACATTCAGACGAGACATCTAGAAGTATATATTAAGTAATGAAGTTGATTAAAATTGACATTAACACTGAGGCATATAATATTAATGTTCGCATTTATTATCTTCTAAGCAATTAAGAATTAAATTGAAGTTGGAGATAATTGTGGAAAGCTTTTGCACTTTTGTAGTCCTCGTCATCTTTTTTAATTTAATTCGAAGTTTTTTTTTAATTAACTGAGTCTGCCAAAATGACTTTACTCTACCTGGAAGTTGGATGGAAGGCATGAGCAGAATGCAAAAGTACCAAGCTTATTGCGAATACAGAAAATGCAGTAATGCAGCATGGTGACCCACACCATTGCAGTTTATTGATATGCTTCTGCATAATTGGCCTATCATCAAATTTACTATTATCCAAAATTAAATTATTTTTCTTTTTATTTCACATGGAAATGGTTTTTAAATACAAAAATTGACTAGTTTAAATCGAATTTAAACTTTGAATAATAAAATTCAACAATAGGTACACAACGCCATCAAGTCGTAAAGTAAGAAGAGCGTGTACTTTAGATACTAGACAACTGCTACAAATATGTAAATACTTTTATATGTATATACATATATATTATACATAAAGACACCCAAACCAAGTGAAACAATGAATGTTTCATGCACACAGCAAAAATGAACATCGTGAAAGCAGTAGTTTGTTTCTTATTTTATTTAAAAGTTTTGAATTAGTTTTTGCTGTTCATTTAAGATTATGTAATCGTTACACTTTTTGAAATAATTGAAACAGATCTATGAAACTCCATGTGCTACTCTAAATATGTATGCACAAATTTAAGAAGGAGTTTTGGCACTCCTATCACAAGTTTAATCTTAGCTTGAGTGCTAAAGGAGCTACCTCAAGTGTGATTTACAATACTTTTACACAGGATGCGATTGTACATTATATAGCTATAAGCAAAAATTGTACATCTATAATGTTCTGATTAATTATTACTATTAATAATGTACAACCAGTCACCGTTGTATCCAACCCTTGGAACTTAAATATCTTGACATTAAAGAGAGAATTCCAGTTGATTGGAGTTTACAAAGATGATCTGCTTTGATTTGAAGTATCCACTAATAACATAAGTCAGTCATATGAACCATTTTTTATATTTTTTATATCAATGTGTATTAGTATGCGTCACAAATCCCGGCCACAAAATAAATCTATTTCATCAGCTATTCTCCCGCTGTCTTCGTCGATCCGAACCCAATTTCACGCAAAACTAAACCATTTATAAAATATTGCGATGTTTTTGTTGGAATATTTTGGCCAACTTCTATTTGAGAATTTCAAATAAAATATAATATTGTCTGAGCTATTATTCTCCAAATGAATGCAAGAAAATTATTTTAAACGACATCGCAGAATATTAGCATTGCAACTCCACGTGTCAATGCTGTATTTTGGGTACGCTACCAATAGTCGACGATGCACAGGATTTTTTTGACGCTTGTATGTAAATACTGGTAAATATTTTCCGTTGTATTTTTTCCTAGTATTTTCATTATGTATTATGAGAAGTAAATACAAATTTAGTCAGAATAATTTCCTTGGTTTTGAATGAAATTATTAAGGAAGTAGATACAACTGATTTTAATTGCTTTGACTGCCTCGGTTACACAATGGTGGCTTACCCTTATATAAATTATTATTTTTTTATGTAATAGGCGTCAAACGAGCAGACGTATCGCCTGATGGTAAGTGATTACCGCCACCCATGGACACCCGCGACACCAGAGGCATCAGGCAGGCATTAGGTTTGGGCCTCTGGTATCACAAGTGCAAGCGCTGTTTCACATCGGTTTTCTGTGAGACCATGGTATCTCTCCGGTCGAGCCAGCCCTTTCAAGCTAAATCGTGGCTCTCCCACTTTTTTTAATTCTCCCTCCAATTATAACTAAAAAAGACATAATCCCTCCAACCATTATATAATAAATCATTGTGGCAACAGTTTCACGACATTGAAATGTTTACTATACTATACAGCACAAACAATACATGTTCTTCTTCTTTTGATGATATGGCAACCAGTTGGATCAGCTATTTCTGACAATGTCAAAAACAAAAAACGATCTCCAACAATACATGTTACTCTAGAAACGAGTGATGTGGACAAACGCTGACAGCGCTGTGTCCATTCCGAGGGTAGTGATCTCCCGAGAACATGTTGCAAGCAACTCGCGACACTTCAGTAGTGTAAAGCTGGCGACGGAACATATAAATAATGTCCGGCCGTTATATCTCATTCCATTTATTTTAGAATTACACTGACTCTGATAGTATTTTACTAACTTTGTGTTTTCAAAAGTAGACAAATAGTAATAATCTGCTAAACTAATAAATATTTGATTCAAATTTTGGGTGTTTTCTATATTTATTATGTATGTATTTAAAAAAGTACATATGTATTTAGATCAGTTATATAGTATCCATAATATAAACACAATTTAGTTTAGGACTCGGTGGCGTAGTGTATAAGATGTCCGAAATATTATTATTATTATTTCTCAGTGACTAAGGCTCGTAAGACCATGTTCGTTCCTCAGAATAGCAATAGATAGACGTGTTCAATACAAAGACAATGTCTTAAATTTATTATATAAGTTTAGTCTAGACCATCATCAAATCAATCGCTACATAAATCAGCAATGTAATTGTGGTTATTAATGGACGAAGCGGTTAGTCAAGTGCGATTAGAAAGCCCATTACTGATCCATAATAGTTTGGGATTAGATGTAAATAACATTTATTATCTGGTATATTGCTTTACGAATGGCTTATAAAACATTTGTTGTATAAATCATTCTTAGTATAGTACATTTTTTTAACAAAAGAAGTAATGAAATATGAATAAAATAAAACCCGAATGCGTCAATATCATGTATAAAACAAATAAGTCATATAAAATATATATTTGTAATCACCGTTAAAAATCATTTATTTCGATATCAAACTCGAACTATTTTGAAAACAGTAATTTTTTTATTAATCTTTGTTTAGTTTTTGTTTATTTTCTTTATGATGACCCGAACGTGTCACTCTCACAACTGAAACAAATCTATTAACACTACTCACATAAAAATACGACAAACCGTTTAGGTTCTAGGGTTGCCAAAGTACACACAGTACAGTACATACATCGCAGTCGGGTAAAAAACTGAATTCAAAAACTGGGCCAGATTGAAATAGGACCTCGCGGGATGCACCAGCTTTTAAATAATAAAATCATCAAAATCGACTCTCCCAGTCGAAACTTCTGAGATAACAAACGCAAAAAGTAGTATACAGTATGTAGTATGTATTATTATGTTTCTAACTTTATACCTACCTTACGTGGTAGGATTATTTAAACGATTATGCCTATTATTATTGTATCTCAGGCTACAGATATATGCTGAGATATGCGCCTTTCCAGGCATTGCACAGGACATTTTAATTGCCTGTGGCCAGTTCTATCAACTATATATGTAAACATGCGTTGTCATGCGAATGTTAGAATATTTTTTTTTCTTATAAAACTTATAGTGAAGCAACTACTCGCTTTTATTAGAATATTATTTAATTCCTTTGAACAACAGATAAATATTATGACGTGCCTCTTGATCTTGTAGTTACTACCTCAGTCAAAATAATTAGACCGATTATTTTGTGATTATTTATGACCCTTAAAAATTCAGTTCTTCACAATGAGGGTAACGCTAAATTAAACTATAATTTGTCTAAAAATGATTTAATGTGTATATATACAAAGTCTACAATAAAGTCGCTTACTCGCCCCGCCAAACAAGATGCCACGAAGAGTGATTGACGTAATTCAAGATTAACCCGTCACACATTGTCGAACCTCAGTACCAAACATTTCTATATTTTTCCCGTTTGATTTGTTCCACTCACTCAGTATTGGTTGATAAAATTATTTGAAGGAAATAATGATGTTTTTCTTGTACGCTTAGATTTGTGCTAAATTTGTGGTAGGTATTTCTTTTTCGAAATTTACTTTAAATTGTGGTTTTTATAAACATAAAAAAACAGGATTCAATTGTGAAATTAATAATACTAAAATATAATATGTATGTGGCGATACTTCACAGTGCCACCCAGATAGATACTAAGTGTAAATAGTACACATGTCATACTTATTTACTCACTCTTCATTATTATTTTATAGGTCTGGCTGATTTTTTATGTATGACCATCATCATCATCATCATCATCAGCCTATCGCAGTCCACTGCTGGACATAGGACTCTCCAATTTCACGCCACTTAGTTCGATCTATGGCTTCCCGCATCCAGCTCAATGAATGACCGTGGCTTTAATTTTCTTAAGAATAGGATCGTTTCAAGACAGCTAAAAATCAGAAGGTAGGATCCGTAATGTCTTAGATTTCGGCTAAGGAATGATGAGTTGCAATAAATCCTACGTATATATAATATGAATGATGTGTGTTTATACCTATAAATATTTATGTTTTATTAACTATTGGAGAGGAAATCATGATAAATTTTGCTACCCAATGACGAAGGAGCATCTCAACCAGCCACCATAATGTGGATCGCCATCCTACACTGTATGCATCCGTAAAGAGTATGTTGACCACTACTCTTGAATTCTGATTCAAGAGTATTATTATTAGTAGATCTACTGCATGATTCTGATCAGGCAGTAGAGTCACTTTGGTAAGATTATATAAAAATTATCGTACAACAACTAGGCGTTGGTAATTAGGATCATTAGCTCAGAATAGACCAAAAATTTCAGAGAAAAGAAGAATAACAATAACCATTAAACAAAAGACTGTAAACCAGACCTGTATTGTATATGTTTAGGAGTTTCAGTTACGTATTGCAGCTTTTGGCAATGTTGGCGTCGTAGTATTAATGGGTCATAAGATGATTAGGTAGAATTATGATAATAGTTTCAGAGATCTTTTCCAATTGGGCATGTTTGTTTTTAGAGGTCTTAACCCAACCTGAGTTTCTTAAAGGACAGAGATTTAGCAAGATATATAGTTATTTGAAAAAAGAAATAAGCTATTTTTTCAATATTCATAAGATGGTAGAATAGCAAAATAATCATTTTGAATTTCAACTATCTAGAGTCGCCATAAACTGTATAAATACATGAAATAAAGGGTTTTTTTGTTGTTACTTTATTTATTGATATTGGAAATGCAATTCATTTTGAAAAACTGTTATCTTTTAGGTTTTCAAAACATGCAAAAAGTCTACAGCATACATTTCCATTCTGTATCGTTCCACGTTATAACTATTCATGACGTTTATAGATATATAATTTTAAATGACATAATAGTTTTATGCGGTTTTCATTACAGTTGTATGAAATATTTGTTTTGCTGATGATATAATATTTTAGTATATTTACATGAATCATGAAATGGAAAAATTTGGTGAAATTTTTACATGCCCTAAAACCAAAAAAAAAAATATTCTTAAGGCCTTTATACATATCCTCAGATATGTATATGTATTTATGTCTGACAAAAATACACAACAGTTTATTACACTAGTCTGAGAATCAGGGAATTCAGAATTTACTTGAACTGTGTACATCCTTTGCTACAAAAAAGAATTGTTAGTGTTTTATTTACGAAAGGTTTATGACATATAAATTACCCAAAAAGGAAGAGATGAAGTAATGAAGTATTAACCTTATTTATAATCTTATTTTACAGACGCAAGTTATAGATATTCGTCCCCCAAATCCGGTAAATTTAAATCCAACCGTAATGGATTGCAGAAATTTATTGCGATTGGTGACATTTGTGATACTGACACTAGTAACATCGAAGTGGACTACAAAATTGCATGTTTAAATGTGGAGTATTAAAAGTATATTACACGTTACTTTTCTTTTTACCCGACTGTGAAAGAAGGAGGGTTATGTATTTCGAGTGTATGAATGTATATACGTACATATGTTCGGCACGCCCTAGAGCCTAAGCGGATTGTATTTTTATTTAAGTGTTGTCATAGTCGTGAGAGTGACAATGGGTACATCAAAGTTAAAAATAAACAATATTAAGAATTTTTGAAAACAAATTAATCTCAAAAAAAGTTTTCATAAAATGAATTTGCAACGGTGATTACGAATATATAAATATATATATATATATTATAACTTACATGTGTTATATAAAATATGATATTGACCCAATTGGGTTTTATTTTTAAAAATACATTATTTGTACTTTTATTACTGCTAAGAAGAAATTTTCTGACAATAGAATCTTAGTTACATTGGAGTATATGGGAGCATTCATTTTCTTAGAAATTCGTTGGAAATACTTTTACGTTCAAAGTATCATCATTATCTCACCCGAAGGATGTCCGCTGTTGGGTATGACCTTCCACAAGGTTCACAATAAGAATTGGTCTTTTGGCTTCCCGCGACCTTCACAAGGTCGTCGGACAATCTTCTGGCGACCATAGTACCAGGTCATAAAATAGTGAATATAGTATTTCACTCAAGTATGTATTTCATGGGTTCCTGACTGCTTTCAAACCTTATCATCATACGTTAGATAATGTTTACAGGAATCTACAGGAAACCGACAACAAAAACTATAGTTTTTTCTTAGTAAAAATATTAATCAGCAAACTTGAGTGGTTACTGGACTGAATTAAGTTCTGATAGCGAATAAGTAGAATGATTTCAGATTTTAATTGGTTTTGCCACTGACCCCGTCACAATGGATAGATTTTTTCCAAAGAGTGTTCCATTGTATCAATATGCTCGACACTTTAATCAAAGTTTCAACTTTATACGTTCACTAAACTCTATTAACCCAATTATATAGAATAAATTGATGGTTTCGACCTAAATATTGGAGAAGCAGTGAAGCTTAAAAACCTGTATCAAGCTTTGTTCGACGAAAGTAAGTTTTAATCTGTATGTTAAATGAATATTAAAACAATTGCGCTTAAAATGAAGAGTGACATATGCAGTATATAAAAAATTACAGCAATTTTATTAATTAAAATAGTGATTAATAAAAAAAATATGTTTTTTTTTTAAAAATTGTACTGTTTTTTTGCAATTTTGGAGAGGCCTATATTCAGCGGTGTGCTGTATTACGCTGATGATAAAGATGACGGACAGTTTTATTAATCGAAGCGAAGAAGACTGGCCTAGTTCTAGAACCTCTTCGGAAATTTTTGAAGTTCAACAAAATTCTTCTGACATTATTTCATTTTTGTTTTCTTGTAGTCTCGGGTATGTCAAAAGATTACATAGTCAAATAGAAGAAATTAATGGACGGGCATTATTTTAACCACAACACAGGGTACTGACATTAAAAGAAGCTTTTAAACGTACTTAATGCTTGTTATTTAATACCTAATTCAGCAAAGTACAACACGTTAAGCGGATACGTGCAACTTAAGATGTAAGTAAGTGATACACTTGTGTGCGTTACCACTGAGTACACCGGAATGAGCACATTGGCAAAATGTGTTTATATTTAAACTACATATTTCCAGTAAACTTGTAAAAAGACCAGACAAAAAAGAGAAATGTTTTTTTTAAAATCAGTTACACCCCTAATCTTAACTTTTACAGGTACATTAGAAATGGATAGAGCAAATAACTAGTGCGACTGTCGAAATTATCATTCGTTTATATAATAAATGTGCATATAATAGTACAATACAATTTACTTACAAACGGTTGTACTGGCTGCAGTGTTCTTAATTATGCCTGCCGTTTCATTGAGGCCAAAGTGCCTGTAAAATTAAATGTCAAGCGACCGCATAATATTTGACACGTAAATGACGCTAGTTGCTTTATCCGGTGAATGACATGGAGCTTTATTTTGATACAGGAAATTTGTGTTTGCGGCTTTACAGACGAGAGAATATAAACTAAATAGATACTGTTTCTCAATTGGGTAGATACTATTAAATTTATGAGATTGTATGAGATTAGGAAGATTTAATTATATTTCTTAGGTACCCTACGAAAATAGATGCCAATATAAATGTTACATACGCTCGCATACCTGCGTTTTATCCAATTCTTCCTTAAAAGCCGAGTAATAAAAAAAAATTATTTCAGACATATACATTGTTTATTTATTTACAGTTTTATGCAGTTATGTACATCGGCGGACATAATGGTTATTCTTTACCAGCCAACCTTTAGGGGGTGTAGAAATCTAGTAAGGTAGGTGCACCGAGGTTACTGTTGTAATCAGTTTAGTAATAGGTTAATAACATGATGTATCTATAGTATTTTATGTACTAACTGGTTACGACTATTACTAAATTATTAAACTAGTAAGTATGATTATTGTTTGAAAAATATTCACCTACGCGTACCTTTGTAGGTATATTCATTTCCACCCAGTGAATTGGTATAGGATAGTCTGGCTTGCTGATTATCATTTCCAGAAAGTTGGCCTGGATATAAACTTTGTAGAAAGGAAGCCTCCGTTTTACATATTTTCTTTCTTTCTAAAAGACAACTCCCGCATTAGGAATATACATTCCTGTGTCACGGGGATCTTTACAAACATACATGAAACGGACACAAAGTACACCCAGACTTAGAACAACAATTTATAGATCACACAAAGTATTGTCCCATGTAGGATTTGAACCCACAACACTTGGCGCAGTAGGAAGCGATGTGGCGACCACTGAAACCACTTTTTTTTTGTTTTTTTTTACGTGCTGGAATACCTTTACGCACTTCGCTCCCCCCCTGCGGGGAAAGGGGGTTCGCTTTGTGTGGGACTCCTGACTGACTTCAGCCAGACTACCCACTAAACCATCACGGTGTGCCACTCTGCGCCTGAGACGGGAGAGATTCGGGAACCGCTTTCTTATGCCATCCGGACCCCTCCCAGCGCCTGCCCGCACTGAAGCGGGCTCCTTCGTCTGATGGTATTGGATCCTCGCGGGTGGCCTGTGAAGCGGATGGGGGGGAAAACCCGTCCCGCCCATCCGCGGCCACAATCAGGGCGGCATGAGGCGCTGGTAGGCGCGCCTCATGCCGCATGCATCGGGTCCGATTGGAGATCGTCCTCCCGGGCCTTCTCCGCCGCCTCCTTCTGCGAGATGATTTCCTCGCAGAAGGTCGCGACCGCGGTAAAACTGCTCTCGCCGCCGGCCATGGAGCGTACGACGGCCGGCAGCGAGAGATCTCCTCCGATGACTGCAGTGAGGGCCCGACGCTGCGGCGCCCAAGCGGGGCACACCGCCAGCGTGTGCTGGGCCGAGTCCTCACTGCAGTCGCAGTGGTGGCAGGCGGGACTCAATTCCCTCCGCGCGACCGAGTGCAGGTACTTCCCGAAGCAACCGTGCCCGGAAAGCACCTGCGTCAGTCGGAAGGAAAGGGTCCCGTGCTGCCGCCCTGCCCACTCGAGGATGACGGGCTGGAGCGCCTCCACGGTGGCGAAGCCAGCACGTGGAGCCTCCAGCCGCGACGACCACCGAACCATAGTGGCTCGACGCGCGGCTTCACGCCACTCGCGTACCTCTTCGGGCGGAGGGCGCATGCCACTCTCCGCCCGGAATTCAGCCACCCGTCGATAAACTTCAGCGAGCACTTCCGCCTCCAAATCCCACGGGGGTGTTCCGGCCAAGGCGCACGCCGCCTCGGTCGACACCGTGCGGTATCCGCGTATGGCTCTGACCGCCAATGCCCTCTGAGGGCGCCAGAGGCGCGCCTTATTCTGGGCGGTCAGAGCCGACACCCACACCGGTGCGCCGTACAGCGCCATCGACCGGAAGACCCCCGTGAAGAGGCCTCGCGTTGCGACACTGGCTCCTCTCAGATTAGGCAAAAGTCGCTCTACGACGGAGGCAGTGTCGACCAGCTTGGGAGCAAGCTGTCGGAAGTGCTCGTCGAAGAGCCACCTACCGTAAACCACTGAAACCACTAGGCACACACACACCACACCACAATATGATAGTATGAAAACAGTATGTGCTAACTTTTTTCGAAGTGTAGACACACAACTGATGCCATTCTTTGGAGATTAAAAAAACATCACACGTGCCAAGAAGAAACGTTTCAAAACATTATTTTACAAATTCTAATACGTGCAGACACCTAGTATAGGAACTACATAGATATTAAGATCCGATTTAATTAAACTCTATTTAAAAGAGATTTTTCCAAGAATCACTTTAATAAATTATACATACTGACTCTTTTTACCCAACTGTGAAAGAAGTAGGGTTATGTTTTTCGAGTGTATGTAAATTTCTTTGTCACGCCCTAGGCACTAGAGTCTAAACGGCTCGTTGTATTTTTATGTGAGTTGTGTTGTGGATTAGTCTTAATCGTGAGAATAACTTTTATATAATTATTTACATATCGTCATTCATTATCTCCATGAGCAATTTTTGACAAAAAACTTTCTCATGTACTTTCGCTCAATGGATGACTGATTATTATTTAGGAAATTATGTATATACATGCTTTACACAGCCCAGTTGCACTCGGTGATTAGAAACAATCATCGAGGGCAAGCAACGATGGCGCGGTCAGTACCTGGATGGTTGACCGCTGGTGCCATGTTACCATGAGCGTCTCCGTGATTCGGAGGTCACGTTAAGCAGTCGGTTCCGGTTGTTATCATACGATAACAGTCGTGAAGCTTAGTTGGAGGCCTTCGGGCGGCCTAAAAACATCCAACGGCAAGATTTACGTAGCCACAACGTATTCTTGCCAGTCCCCAACCCGCACTTGGCCAGCGTGGGGACGTATGGCCTTAACCCTCTCCTGAGAGGAGACCCGAGCCCAGCAATGGGACATTATGGGTTGTTGTTTTTTTGTTTGTTTGTTATGCTTTACACAAAAGCTCTATTGTCGGAGAGTAGAATATGAAAGATATTTAATTTTAATAAAACAGTCAAAATTGTGGTATCGAATGTAAAAACAGTATTTATGTATACCATTTGTATATTGCATATCATATTTATTGTATTTTGTTTTATTTGCCATACTTCTGTATTGCACGTTTCAGAGAACTGTCGGTCAGCCGTTTTTTGGTTTATTTTAGTGAACGGGAAAAATGTATTTTAATATCGTGGATATTAGTGCACTAAAGTACTATGTGATTTATTTTGTAGTTTTATTTTCTTTTCGTTTCCTTAGCCTTTTTGCTTAACATATCTTCAATTAATTTAAAAATAGAATTAAAAATGTGGTAGTTAATTGCTTTAATTTTAGTTTCTAGCTGTAAATGTCCCAAGAACTACGTAAACAAATTAGTTTCTTGTAATACTGTAGAATCCTCATTTTGATAAGTGGATTGGGAAAGCACCACTCTACTATTTAAAGGATAGAGCAGGATTCCTGAATAGATTAGAGAGACCAACTCATTGCTCAAGACTAACTGACCTGAATATGAACTACCTGATCCCTTAGCTAGAGAGGAATATATTAACATTTCACTTTGGCTTTAGGTGATCAGAATTGCAAAAGGTCAAGCCTTCAAATATTCAGGGTTTTAGATAAATTTGTTTTGGTGATTATTTATTTTAATTAAATCAAAGTCTAATTATTAATATAACTTATATATGTGGTTGAAAAAAATTTATTTAAAACGTTTTTTTTCTTTTTTATGTTTCACCATGGTTACGCTCTGGTGTAACTATTTTGAAAAAAACAAATCGTTCATGTGTCCAAACATTTAAATGTTATGGAAACAAGTTGTCATGCAGTCGATATTGATATATTATACCATTTTTTTTAAATTTTGGTTCAACCTTGTCATTACAATGCTATTAATAGTTAATTTTTTTTACACTTGTGATATAACCGTGTTGCGGTTCATATGACCTGATACCTGACTCGACTATAGTATTACCTATACCTATGTATCAAAGTAAGAAGAAGATCATATATATCATAGCTCTGGGAAGTCATGCAAGACTGGCAACGTAGCACGACGCTCCTATCTTACAGGTATTCAAGGATGACTTTAGTTCGTCATCTTCAAGGGTTTTTAGCAATTCACCTGCTGCACATAGGCCCTTCTTCAAAGGGGGTTAGTGGCCATTTTAAAACTCTAGCCGAACGGATTGGAATATGATCTGTCTCAAATTTTCCTAACCCGTGCAGTGGTGTTGTTAAACAAAATTTGTTCTCTTAGTGTGATCTTCTAACACTCATGGCATAAACAGGGCTGTTGACACTTTATATTCATGAACCATCACCGCGTGGACGACTTATTTTAGCTACCATCGAGTAACCAGTCTGCTCCAGATCCTAAATCATAAAAAACTTTTAAACTTTGTCAAGTGACGTCATCGCTGACCTTTAAAACAAAATCTTTATCGAAGCACGACAATCTTAAAATAGTTTTAAAAGAAAACCAATAAAGTTTCCCTCGGCTATACAATCACTCAACCTTTTACGACACCCTTGAGGTTACCACTGATCTTTTCCGTTTTATACACGGATATATTGGGTGTTGTTTGTGTGGGTATACGTTATTCACTTGTTAAACAATGTATGAGTGCAATATGCTGGATGTCGCAAATTAAATTCTGGTGGAGACCAATCAATTTGTGCCTGCTGTTTCCGGTCGTCATATATTGTGAGCGATATAAATGTACATAATATTTGAAGAATTATGATTGTAGTTTATGAAAAAAACAAGAATTTTGAGTTTTACTTAGCAGATACGTATACATATACATATTATTAAACAAAAAGCAGTAAAAAGAGCCCCTGCTTATGTCCCGATTTCAAAAAAGAAAACACAACAAATATCATTGTTTCTTGAGTTGAATCAAGGGCGCTTTAGTCATTTACCTGGTGGTGATTATACACTCGAAACTATTATTTACTGTGAAATTTCCTGATATTTATATTTCAGTTCAATAGGCCTCATGAATAATTTTGGAAAACTGTTTTGTGATGTTTGAGTATCCCTTAAGGTCTAAAACAGTTATATTTCTACAAAAATTATAATTTTAGTGGGAGAAAATTGAGATTTAAATTGCGAGTTTAAAATTCACGAGAAAGGTGTCATGGCGTCTGTGTCAATTATAGCTCTTAAAACCAGTAAAGTGGTCGTCGATTATATCAGAACAAAATTAGTTTTACACACGAGTGACGTAGCTCGCTCCGATTGGTGTTTAACTTAACATGGCGGATTGGATTGTATTTTATAGTTTTATTTTTGTTAATTGACTATTAATCTCATTTTAAATATGAAAATAAATACGTTTTTATGCTCTATGATCCCCATTTCATCTGATAAATATTTAACATAATTTTAGTAGTTCTACTACTGTCATCGTGCCTATTAAAATACGGCTGTCGAAGTGGTTTTGTTTGTAAGTGTAACTGGTGATTTAGAGTTTAGATTAAGTTACATATGTATTTTTTTTTAACTTTCCTCCATCATCGCTCGATCTATCCATTTGTGTGACATTCAATCTCTCAAGGGCAACTTCCACCAAACAGCCGCATCGACACTGATATCACAATATATTAAGGACCAATTTCACCGGTTTCTGATAATTTTCAGATAGTGGATTATCTAACAGATAGTTAGACGTACCTTTCAAATAAATTGTGTCAAAGCATCTGCCAGATATAAACTTTAAACACTATATTTTATAGCAATAAATATAACAGCGCCTCAGTAGTAATCATCCTTCAGATATTCAATTTCAATACCTTTATCTACGTGTACTTACTATCTTTATTGTTTCTCAATTGGTGACAATAAATTTGGAATTATTAAAGACGGAGCTAACTTCTTTTAGAAAGAAAAAATTTGAGACTAATGTTACCTATTACCGACTGCCTTGGTGGCACAGTGGTTGCATACACGACTGCTTTGCTTAAGGTCTAGGGTTAAATTTCTAAATCAGACCAAATGTTTGTGTGATCGGGGTGTTTTCTATACATAATGTGTGTATTTATAAAAAAATACATATATGTATTTATTCAACTATAAACTAAGCACTAAGTTTGAAACTAGATGGCGTTGTGTAGAAGATGTCTGTAATATTTACTATATATTATACAAAATTATATGGTGACAGTAACTTTTTTAATTTCCGACTTTCAATTCGTATTTAGAAAAATATGAAGTATATTTTCATTCACGCTTGACATTTTCGACTTTAACCCAACAAAGTTTAACTAGAAATAGAAATGCCTAATTAAATTGCAAGTTTTCGTGTATATTGGATATAACCTTGTATCTAATCAACATTCATAGTTAACGGGACCGAGTAATTAACTCGAACATTGTTCCAAACTCTCTGCAGCTATGTTCGCGCTCCATTGGTGATATTTTCGTGCCATTTTGGAACATATTTATTCGTTATCGGAATAAGCCAATTAACTTTATGTTATTAATTTGAACTTCACTTCTATAGGATGATTTACTACACTACACAAAGTCGTATAAGTAGCTACATTGCTATTAACATAATGTAAAATTAATTTGGGTATTGAGCATAACATTAATCAGAGAGACTTCAGACGATCATTAAACATTCTTTATTAAGAGAATGTTTAATGACTTAATACTTCTGTAGTTGGACTAGAATTTGACTTATTAGTTCAAGAGGCCCCCTTGCACTTTCTATTGCTCTGAGTATTGAGGGTTCAAACCCCACATGGGATAGCAATTGCTGTATCGTCGCATTAAGATAAGATAAGATAATTTATTAAAAAGCAGATAGCAAAAACTTAAAGTTATACATGCATTGGGGTTTCCAAAAATTGTTAATCTGACCCTGGATGTGTATATCTTTGATTGCCTCGGTGGCACAGTAGTAGCATATAGGTGTGCTGTTCTCGAGGTCTCGTATTGGATTCCCGAGTCGCACCAAATGTTTTTATGCCTTGCAAATATTTGTTTCGGAGTTAGGGTGTTTTTTGTAAAATAAATATGCGTAAAAATATTTGTGTATTTACTTTAGATACAAGTTAAGGTTTGCTTAGCTTGGTACGAAATGGCATTGTGTGTTAGACGTCTGAAAAAAACGTCTTTGTAAAACCCCCGCGATACAAGAATACTCGAGGGTAGGAGCTGTCTTTTTAAAAAAAGTCAAAATATATTAACTTGGGTATTTAAATATTTGTTATTTTATTGTTGTTGTAGAATAAGGATGCTGTCATTTTGTATTCTTAATCCATCACCCCACGCTAAGTTAATAAGTTTAAATACAATACTGTATAACACCGGTGTAAGGAACGTGTCTGACATTCGTACATTATCGCAAATCCACGCTTAAAGGTACGTGATCAGCCTAAAATACGGCGCACCTTCAATAACGAGCTTAAGAAAAATGATGCGTTACGCGAGCTTTGGGTTTCTATGAATATTTTAACATCAGTCATTTGCTGCTTTTAAATAAGAACATTTACTTAAACAATTGACGGTTACAGACTTTAAAACAAACGGTTTATCCATTCGCTTAACAAAAGAAAGATGAAAAATAATAACCAGACTACATGAAAACTTTTGATAAATAGCCGTAAGCTACCCTACGCCATGAATGGGCCAGCTCGACCGGAGTGATGCCACGGCCTCACAGAAAACTGGGGCGAAACAGTACCTGCGCTGTGTTTCACCGAGTGAGTGAGGATATTGGAGGCCCATACCTTAACTACTCCCCATCCCCCTCTTCAACCCTCTCCGCAAGTACCAAAGACCGGCAACAGACTTATGACGCCTCTTGTATTGCGGGTGTCCATGAGCGGCAGTAATCGCTTATCATCAGGAGACACGTTTACTCGTTTGTCCGGAATTATAAAAAATAAAGAAAACAAAAGCCTATATCATTCGAGCCATTATTTCGAATCTATTTACACCCTAAAAAATTGGTCAGTATTTTAGACGTTACGGTTTTCATACAAACATACACAGACTGTTAAAATTGTAATCCTTCCTTTTGGGATTTGTTTTTTTTTTTCCTTCACCGTAGCCTGGGGAAAATAAATAAATCAATGATTCATATTTCTTAGCTTATTACTTATAAACTCAATAATTTCAAGAAAAGTACATTTTTAAAATAAATACTTGTTTAGGCGGTTTAACACGCAAATAAAAGGATGAATTCCTAGAAAATAAGTTCAATAAAACAAGAAAATACTATGAAAAGAAATGTTTCTATTGCCTAGGAAAACTAGTGGTGGATTAAATACAGATCCTGCAAATCACAAAAATGCTTTTATAGTTTACCCGGGACCGGACATAAGAAATATGCTTATACATTTTCCTTCCGAGAACAGGATGTTGCGCATACTCTAGAGATATATCTTAAAGCCTCGCTTGCCCGGAAATTATACTGTATAGAGAAACGATGTTATGAAGACTACCTTCCGGTTACTGAACTATTTTACATGATACTCTACGTGGCTTAATCTCATATAAATATAAACTATATACATATATTCATAATATTAACTGCGCCTCGTGACTTTGACTGCGTCAGCTTTTAGCTCCTGTAGTTGTAGCGTTGTGTTATATCACCTATATTCCTCCTCGATGTTTTTTTTCTCCTCGCCTATTCAAATCTGTAGTTCCTGATATTATCACGTCCAGCAAACTTTGTAGCTTTATATGTAACTCTGTCTGGCTGTCACTTGGGTTTACTTCTTGAAGAAGGATTCTTTCGAGTGAGTGGAGACTCGGGAAACCTATATACAGCTGTTTTCCGTCCTAAATAAATGAAATGAAGTATATATCTGAATAGAGTATTCATAAAATGTTTCGAATATTTTGAATGATATTAATTTTCTTAAATAGATTACCTATAGAGAGAAACAGACCCAAGTTTTGCATACGGCCATTGGAATATTTCTACTATAAATAACAATAACGATAATATTTTTTGATGTAAATAACACCCTGATAATTTATACAAAAAGAAAAAAGGTCAACCTATGCCATAGATTCTAGAAAACTGCCAAATAATATAGAGTTATAGTTCCTTGATTAAATCCAGAGTGTTGTAAAAAAGTAATAGACCACGTGACCCACCAAGAAACCCTTTTAGAAAAATACAGGGGCATAAAACAATAAAATTCAGCACTATGCCGTAACTTGTAAGCTGTATGGAACAATTGTATGGTATATAATACCTTTTCTAATCCAGTATTCCGCAACTTCTTACAAAAATAATGTGAAAAGTGAGAAAAATGGAGGGTTGCTACCCGCTCTCCTTCACCTATATTCAGTTGCAAAGCTTAAAAGTGACGACATAGTGCTAAATAATATTGTTTATACCCCTGTATCTTTTTAAAAGAGTCTCCTTATGAGTCAAATGACTCATGAATTTTCAACGCAGACCCGTAGTCTATAATATAAGCAGCTTACTGGCTATTCTAAAATGCATCAAAGTTCATTCATTACATCAAGGCTCATATATGCAAAAAATGAATAAAAGACCAACCAATATTAGTAGGTAATTAAACCAACAAAATTAATAATATTTACATTAATTTCATTCATACATTGATCGATAAAATCCATATACTTAATGTTACCAGAAAGTCCAAGCCCCTAAAAAACACGGTTAGCTGAATCTGAAACAAATATATGATACGTTTAAACACAAAAAAGACATTTAACACATTCATTATCAATCGATATTGACACTTAAATTCAATGAAACAAACCCTTCAGTAGCGGTCATGGACCATTACTTCGGATATTACCTTGTTTTATTGTGCGATCTGTCGAACGAGGTTAAGTGCCGAAAACGAACCTGACGATGAAAGGAATAATAGTATGAACATTTTTTAATTTACATCGTGTCATGCATGAAATTAGTTCTGTAACTAAGAACTACTCCTGGTTTTTAAAGTAGACACTAAACAAGTATGACTTCAAAATTACTTCTTTTCTCTTCTCTTGTTTTGTTTTAAAGAACCGCATTAGAGATATATACTGTGTCGGTGGGGACTTTTAGAGATACAAGAAACGAACGCAAAAAACACCCAAGACTGCGAACAATATTTTGTAAATCATACGAAGTGTTCTCTCGTGAGGCATTTGGACCCACATTACTCAGGCCAATAGAAAGCGGCGAGAGCTTAAACCACTCCGACATATATGTAAATACATAACGTAGTATGTTGTGTAATATAGTTCAAATAATAACGTTTGCAATCAACCAACCTGAACTATTCGAGGAAAATCAAAACTCTTTCGACTTTCATTTAACTTTCACGAGAATATTTTATTTATATAGAATTTAAGCTTGTACTTGAATAACCATATCTACTTTCAAATAGATATTAAGCAAAAGCTAATGAATAAACAGCATCAAAGCATTCCAGAATTTATGTCACTTTTGATATTAGTGAGTACAGCCATAAACAATATTTTGGAATATTGGAATGTGATTTCTTCATAATAAAATGGAAGCGTTATGAGCCCATGCAAATTGGTCGTTACCCCTGCACATATATCACTGGCTGGTCGATAAAACCTCGGTTCATAGATGCGTTATGATAGTAATTTTCTATTGTCTACACTTCTTGTTATATAAATTTAATTAAAATTTATTTAGATTTAACATTTAGTTTTATGTCTAATAATGTCGAAGAAAACATTACATTCAATTATAATACAAGTGAGGTTTTTTTTTTCCATGAGGTCTCGGTTTCGCATCCTGGGTCGGACCAAATGTTTGTATGATCTGCAAATATTTGTTTCGGAGTTTGGGTGTTTTCTATGTATAATATGTATGTATTCACAAAAAAAAGTATATTTGTATTAATATCAGTTGTCTAGTACCCATAGTACAAGCTTTGCTTAGTTTGGGACTAGATGGCGTTGTGTGTTAGATGTCCGAAATATTTATTATTTATTTATTATTATTAATATTTTAAGAATAAAAAAGAGAATTAAAAAACGCGCAGATAATCATAGTGCTCGACCCTTCTTTTAGCGTCAGGGGTTAGAAACAAAAAACATAAACTACGATAGGGTTGACTGACGTGCGTACTATTCTTCTTACGGTAAACGTTGCCAATGATTTCTTTTGTATTTGCATAGCCCATATCATTAAAATTTTTCATTAAATTGTTTCACATGTAAATATTTTTATATCACGACCCGGTAGTAATACACACACAAGGGTACTACCCTCGAATAGAAGATCAACCTAAAATGACAGCATTCGTGCTGTTGTGTTTCGTTGATGAATGCGAGACCGGAGGCCCAATGATGCAGAAGCATGACTAGGAATTCGCCATGAATATGATGACCATAATTCTTAGCTTCTACTTACTCTTTGCATCAGGCAGAGCAGAGTCACTTTAGCAGGTCCATGCATAAAAAAACATGTGTCATGTCATTATGTAGAAAGGAGATCATATATTTATATTCAAAGTATTAAAAACAAACATTAGAGTTATAAAGTATTTACCTAATTTGTTTAAACCTAATGGGATCGTCCGCTTAGCATCGTCTAAAAAGGTTAAATCCGATACGTGGCCGAAAAGATTTTATTTCTACGAGCAAATCGCCTCGCCAGTACAACACCGAAAGCAATGTGAAGGGTCTTTTCGACTAATACAATGTGTAAAACGTTTGCGGTGAACCCTTTACTATCGGTAAACTACATTGGCATTACTGGAAATGGTCAGTACAAGATTTTCACGACACCTTCATTCTAGAGGTCGAACTCAAATTGGTACACTCTAAAACAGTTTCAGAGATCGACAATCCGTGAAGGAAACTCTCTAGTGGGCGGGTGATTTCATGGACTTGTACGGGTAATGTATAGATAAAGTTGCATTGGTACGACAGTTTGAAAGCGCTTTATATATTCATTATTTAATTAGACGGATGGATGAATGTTTTTATTATGATTTACAGACAAGTAAGAACGATTCCAACCCAAATGTTAGTTAAAAGAAACTACACTGATATGTACATTGCAAAGATTAACTGAACAGTAAAAGAACGCTACAGTAATACATCATCTTCCCACTTGTTGTTTCTCCTTTAATTCAGTCCGTAAAATGACTGGTCCGTGTCGCAAAATACGAGCTCTCTTATAAATAACTTTCAACAGTCCAGACACACGAATACGATATTAGAACAAATGCTTTTATAGAAGCTTATGTGTGCATGAAAGTTGATTATATAAAAAAACAAAACTACCTGAATATATTTTTATGCCAACTTTGCATCACAATTATCTGACCCTCTTAAAAGATACAGAGGAATACTAAAACAAACTTCTGCGATGTGGTACTGAGATAATATAATAATAAAATATTTTCCAGGAAAAAAGTAGAAGATAGATCGAAGTGGAGAAGGAAAATGCAGAAAGCTGACACCATCATCAAGCAGGATGAATTAATTGCTTGAAAGAGAGAAAGAGAAAGACAATACTAGAATAAATTCAGTATCAGTCGATATTGATACTAAAATTAAATTAACCGAATCATCTAATAGTCCATCATGGACCATTACCTAGGCCATTACCTCGTTATATTACACGGCAGTTTGACGAACGAGGTTATACTTGTGACTGAAACAAAATTTTAGCTAGAGACATGGGGAAACCACGACATCGATAATGATGAAGTACACAGGAATTTACGCTTCCATTGGCAGTATGTTAGAGGAATGTTTCTGTATAAACACCACATGTGAAAGTTGCCGAGATAATTGATTGGCTGCCATCGCACTCTATATCACTGTGAAAAGGGATGACCTTATATCCGCGTAACGATACGGCCGAGTGATTGAAAGTTATTGCTTTTGTTTGGATTGAAAAACGTTATTGCATCGCAAATGTTTTATATTTTACAAAGGGTTGGAATTAAATCTGGGTCTGTTTTCAATCACATAGTGTTATCCTAATAAAGTGATGTGAATAGTTTTATGGTGGTACTAAAATAGCAATCCAGTTAACGACATTTTATCCCTAATATATGCTAATTTTTGGAATGATTAGTTACTAACTATATATATATCCAATATTTCTACAATCTTTCTCATTCTTAAGACAAAAACACGAAAACAAAGTTATCGTTGTATAGGTAGGAATAATAGGAAAAATAGGTTAAACTATCTGATACAAATGCAAATTTTTAGATTGCATTAAAGACACGAAAAACATAAATTACATCAGGCTAAACCAAAAAAATTCAAAAGTGATCATATGAATGAAAATAATCTCTCTTCTAGTCAATTTTATGATATGAACAATCTTTTCCTACTTAAAATATAAGTGGGTAATAGTGTTGTGCGTAAACACAATAACAGTTTTATCGCCGGACGATGTTAACCAGAATAGCCGGACGGGCCGCTATCGCCAGCTTACCCTACGACCGATCTGAAACGGGTTGGTTAGGGTGTTTATGATTGAAAAAGTCAAGAGACTACATAAAACTTTCCGTTTATGTATTTATGTTTTGGTACTTTGATTAATAATTTGAAATTGAAAGCATAATAGAATAAACAGACGGATAGTAACGAAAAACCATTTAAGCACACGTTTTGTTTTAGCAAACAGTAGATTTCTTAATAAAAAAAGTTTTTTTGTGTATATCTAGTATTTGACATCTTTGACATGGCGGGGGATGTCGAGATCCATAACAAGCTGCTCGACCGGAGTGATACTATGGCCTCACAGAAAACCGTTGTAAAACATGGCGAGCGCTGTGTTTCACCGAGTGAATGAGGATACCAGAGGCTTATACCCCAATCCCTCTCCCCATTGCCCTCCTCCTCGTGTTATGCTTATCTATGGGGTAACCGCATACCATCAAGCGATACGTCTGTTCTTTTGGTCTGTATTCCATAATAAAACATTAACAACAATAAATAAGTACTAACGTTTGTTAAATTTACTTAAATCTAAATTCGCGAAAAGCCTTTCCACAGAGGGTTAATCCGTACTTCTGAAGAAGGGCACTTAAAGTGCATCATAGCGTAAAGAACTGTAGTAACTTCCCATGTATACTACCTCGTTGGTGTAGTAATAATGTATGCGACTTCTATGCTTGAGGTCTCTGGTTCGATTCCCGTGTCGGATTAAATGTTTGTATGAACTGCAAATATTTGTTTCGAAGTTTGAATTTTTATCTACGTATAATATGTATGTATTTACAAAAAGTATCAGTTGTCTAGTAACCATAACACAAGCTCTACTTAGCTTAAGACTACATGGCATTGTATGTTAGATATCCGAAATATTTATAAGTTTCCATAATTATGTTTGTGTATTTCCCACCGCCTCACAAAAAGGTTGAATAATTCGACTAATTAAACAGAATAGAGTGTTTCATTACTTTCTGCTTTTGTCTTGTTTCTGAATTATACAATTTCTTTTCACTCAACAAAATGTCTCTATAATTGAACGAGATGGACACAGCAGTGTCCCAGCAAACGGCTCATGCAGGGGAATGTCCCTAATCTTTGAGATTTATTTACGTATCGACTGTTGTACACGAGGCATGGATGATTTGTTCGTCTATTGATCCCTTGTGGTTTGACTTTCACTCAAAAAAGGTCTTTGTTTTTTCCGAAAAATGGGTGCTATTTTTTTCTCTTTGCTTTATAAAACACTAGCTTGACCTCATATTTTTTCAAATTTTTGCTATATTTTTTATAGATTATCATATCATTATCAATAATCTTTAGATGTTGTAGTCTATTGCTGAACATAAGCCTTTCTTTAGTAAAGGATTTTTGGCCTATTACACCACGCTTCCCAGCTCCCACCTCATAGCCCAGTTGCACTCGGTGATTAGAAACAATCAGCGAGGGCAAGCAACGACGGCGCAGTCAGTACCTGGATGGGTGACCGCTGGTGGTATGTTACCATGAGCGTCTCCGTGATTCGGAGGTCACGTTAAGCAGTCGGTCCCGGTTGTTATCATAGGATAACAGTCGTGAAGCTTAGTTGGAGGCCTTCGGGCGGCTTAAAAACATTCAACGGTAAGATTACGTAGCCACAACGTTGTTTTGCCAGTCCCCAACCCGCACTTGGCCAGCGTGGGGACGTATGGCCTTAACCCTCTCCTGAGAGGAGACCCGAGCCCAGCAGTGGGACATTATGGGTTGTTGATTGACACCGCGCTTGTCAGACGGGTTTGTGTAGAGTTTGTTTCAGTTTTCTTTCTCTTTGTACTGCGATTGTTGTGCGTAGTTCGCTTCCTTAGTCGACTCTTAGTACATCTACGAGACACTATTCCAGGAATTTTCTTTCGAGGGTGCCCTTAGTTCCCCGGCTTCTAGTACCCGAGACGGAGTGCGTCCGACGTAACCACCATTCGGTGTTAACCGAGGGGATTTCCGCACAAAAAAGGCGTAGTCACACCTGTTTTTTTATCCGTCACCACACAGATATTTTCATTAATAATGTCTCCTAATAATCATACTAACTCGAACCAATAGTTCATAAGATAGAGCATCATAATATTAATGTAATCATTAATTCGTTACAAACATACAAAATGGAAAGATTGTCGCTTTAATGAATATTTAAAAGTGTGCGGCATTTAATATATGTTTAATTAAATCCAATACACAATAATTTACCTGAGCATTGTGGAAATTAACTTAATAGCTTAAAATATTAAAATATTACCGTTGAAATCAGTGTACAGGAAAAGAGAACACTTTTTACATATTTTGAGGACCCCTAACATTCAAGCATACCCAATATTGTTCTGGACTAACTCCTGTTCTCTGTCCCTTATCGTGATTTTAACTATTTTCGGTTTTTTAATCTAAAGTCACTGTGTATTTCAATAACATTTTTTTAAAGTTCATGATTTTAATTACTGAAATAATTTTCAAGCCAAATGAAACTTAATAACTCTTATTTCATACTTCTTTTATACTAATTTACTTCACTCCGGCTATAGTTTCAACCTAATTCAAGAGAGTATAGTACAAGTTTTGCAATATATACCGATACACACGCCGGACACACGCACACACACACATGTATGCGCTTTGTACAATACAAATATAGCTATATCTTAAGTATACGAATGGAATAAAAAAAAACTAATCCTCACGATTCAAGGAATCTTAGTGTGGGGTCTAATGTATATACCATTGTGAATTTGGATTTAAGGAAACAACTAATAATTATTATTTTTTAAATATTTGCTTAAAATGAGTCTTGCTGTTATAAGAACAGTTACATTCTCTATTCATTCAGAAGTAATGGGTTTTTTAACTCACCTATATTACTATTATTTATACTCTCGATGGTTGGCACTTGATGGAACTTCTGGAAATACATTCTATAATCAAACTCTCTTGTACTTATTCTCCTATTTTAAATAAGTTTACAATGTCAAGTTATTTTGTTTAATGAGTTTGATAATTGTTTTATGAGTTCCCCACTGTTGACAGCCTTAAGTTCTTCGATAGCTGTCAAGTAAACTGCTATCTTTAACTACCATGATGGGCAAGCCTAGGCTAGAAGATAGGCTAACTAACGGAATCCCAAACTGTCAATGTATAATAATAATATATTTAATAATAATGATAGGCTGCTTAAATCCTGGTTTATGTTAATTAACTTCAGACTTGGCCGAAACAGTAGCTATTAAAACTCACCGACAAAAGTTGTTAATCTAGGATTTCTGCTTCTCTACTCCACAGTTCATTATATGATAAAACACTAAAATCACTTCAGTAAAATTTCTAAGGAGTAGCCAATAGGGCCAGCTCAAAAACAACTGTCTCTTTTGTGTATAAAATATGATAATACTTGCCATCATATAATACGGTTCTTTGAAGTCGTTCTTTAGCGCGGACCCTTTTGTCAGATGTTTTTATTGTAACTGGATTCTTTTCATTCTTAAATTTGAAGAAACGTCTTTTATTACGAGTATATTCTTGTAAAATTTTATTCAAAAGTCAAGAATAAATTTTAGCATTTTATGGAATTTTGTTCTAAAATTTGGTAAACTTTAATTCATTTTGTTACCTTTACAGTTTTTATCAACACATACTCAATTTATTCTTTGAAAATACAGTCTGTGCGGTTGCCAATGTCTAAATATTTAGCAACTTATCAACACATACTCAATTTATTCTTTGAAAATACTTTCTGTGCGGTTGCCAATATCGAAATATTTAACAACTACCTCTTGCAGTAAATTATCTCAATTCGAAAACATCTGTGAAACTTCTTGCGATTTTTATAGGTTTGATTCCGACACTACTTCAATGCTGTTTCCGAAAATTACATCGATACAAGTATAACAGTTAAGCCGTGGAGAGCATATCATACAGACCAAAGAATTGTGTAATTTTTTTTATTCATATTTAGTTGGCCAAAATCGTATGCAAATATTTGGAAGTTTAACAAGATCTATAAACTCGTGTTCCAACCAGAACTAATTAATTCTGTGAATGTTGTATTTCCATTACCGATTTTGAACTTAAATATATGAGCATACAAAGTTCAAATTTAGTCCTATATCAGTGGTTGGTGAATAACAATTCATTGGTGGAATGTCTTCCCTTCCGATACTCGAGTAAGTTATTTGAAGGGAATCAAAGGCTGCGTTATCTACAGTGGGTCGACACACATATTAGAGACACATGTTTCCTAAGTAAACGTGACAAGATAATTTAGGATCATCTCATCTACTGTGTCATGTATATTTGTGTATTATACTCTAATGCCTGGCACATTTGCTGAGACATAGTGGTTAAAATATACTTAATTATTTCTAAATATATACAGAATAATATAGATAATTTGCATTCTGTTCAGTACACAAAAAAAAAATTCTGGGAGAAAGTTAAATCGTCGACCTTTGGCACACTCTGCAGCAGTTGGGACCACGAACTGCTTGACCATAAGGCCATAGACTTGGGCTATGGTAATTACACTCACGTATTAAAAAGTTACAACAACCCGTATGGCCAGTAGTATAGTACGTCAAATCTTCCTGTCTAAGGTATGTCCAGCAATAGACTATTGAAGACTGTTGATGTTCAAAGGCTAAAAATGAAGGTAACAAAAGTCAGCGTGTCATTCTGGATGGACTGGCTAGTATGTCCCGCAATGGCCTATAGGCGTCCAACATCAATGATAAATGTTTTAAAGACGAGGAGAATTTATTTATTTCAAAAGATGAAGGTGAAGTTGCACGGTTCAGCTCGTTTAAAGTAAACATTAAGTTAGTCTTTTCCACTCTAATATTTTACGACCCACGCATACGGGGAAAACGGAAGAAAAATCACAAGAATTTCGGTTCACGGTAAAGGTACAGGATTTCCTGCAATTTTTTCCCTTTACATGTAATGACAGCTAATGAAGGTTCAAAAATCTGTTTTACTAGCCCAATTGTATTATGATTAATCCGTTTTGATCCGTACTCCAAAGTCAGAAAGTTGTGATTTGTATAAAGATTTGATAATATAAATTTAATTTAATTTATTTCTTCGATGCAAAAGAGTAATAAAATTAAGCAAGAAATGTATAATTTTTATTAATTATGATATTATTTTCTTTCAATTATTCACTTGTGAGCTAATTTTTTACAGGTCATTTTCTTATCTTTTACACAGTATACTAGCCACTCGTGTACAATATACATGATCACCGGATAAACAGTACAAAATTATACGAAATTTCATAGTATTGGAAGTCATTAGCAGATGAGTAACTTACCACCTCTATTACATAAGCATCTCCTTAGAACGGAGGTTCGAACAATGGCCAGACAAGTATAGGATTTGAACAAACACCTAAACTTCTCTTTGCAGTAATGTTGTTCTGCGTACTTTGCTTTCTTGGTCTGCTCTTATGACACTCAGGATACTAAAAGCGGTGGTACACTAGTTAATCTATCACCACAAAGACGGCAACCGCGGCCACCCATGAATGCCTGCGTTACCGGCCTTTGAGGTCCCCCCTCCTCTCAGTCTCGAATAAGAAATGGAGAAATTTTGGCTCTGGTAACGTAACTGATAACGTAAAGAACTGCCTTCCATCTGTTTCCTGTAAAGAGATGGTATCACTCCAGCCTATCGTATTGTAGTAGATGTTCTTGTTCTAGTTGCCACAAATCACACGATAAACAACGATAACTATATTACGTGACCACAGCATCCTCGAGCTGCAGCTTCACTCTCGATTTTCCTACGGAAATGTACGGTATTTATCATTTTAGCTCAGCTCACCCTATTTTAACAGTGGTAGAGTAGGCAAACAGCTTGGCAACAAGTAACAAAACAACAGCTGCAACAACCAAATAAGTTGATCACCTTTACCTTTATGTAAGTTGCGGAGAACTTCACTTACATTTAAGAATTAAATAAATAAAAAAAACTTTTCAAAATCAAGCTTTTATAAAAATATAATACATTCTAGAATTAAAATCACTTGTAGCTATTCCACTGTTTTATTTATGTTTTCACCTGAACGGTTTCGCCTCATTATCAAATTTTAAAAAGTTTTAGAATGTATTGCAATAAGTATTATTAGGTGCCGATAATCGAGAATATAAATTACATTTATTGGAATGCTCTAAAAAGAACAAAATAAATTATTCCTTGAAAACTTTTACCAACAACTTATAACGTAATTACAAAATTTATATAATACAAAAGTTTCTCACGAGATTTCAGTACCAGTATTTACTTAGTTTGCAAATTTTAAACCTTGATATCAGTCAAATTAAGTTCCTTTCTTTACGTTGTTTCTAAAATATGTTTTTGAAAAGTTTTTAATTTTGATTTAATTTCTATTTTTTAGTCATCGTTGGACAGGTTTCTCAGCATGTTCAACTCATTCAACGCATTAATTTTGCAAGAAATCTACAACTGAAATACTTATCAAAACAAATCTAAAGAGCCCAAACGAGGGGGTTACGTCGTTTTCATATAGAGATTTTATAAGCCTTTCAACTTTATTGCCAAGTCCCGGTTATCATTGAAGCCTAAGTACTTGACAAGACGAAGCAAATGATTTCATAGTCATTGGATTTGCATCGTCCCATTAATGGTTCCCATGACCATCTCTCTCGGCTCTATCATCAGACCCTGGATACTATCAAAACGAATAGTACTTGCTTCCTATAACCACTTACGGGTTCCATCATCAGACCTTGGATACTATCAAAACATATACTACTCGTCAAGATGAATCAAACGATTATAAACTTGATGGTATTATGCTCTTTCATTACAGAATTACTATGACCACCTACCAGGTCCAGCGTCAGATCAGTTCCATGTCATTATAATGCAATGTCACGCTACATACGTGTACTTGCAAAATTTTATCAGTTTATTTGGTTGAAGATATCTAATTCAAAATTTAGTTGCACGATTTTATCCAAATTACATACTTACATTATAAAAGATACATGGCAAGTTATGTCATAGAAGAAGGATTAAATTATCGTTAAAGGTATCAATTTATTGGTATTTGTATGGTTTATATTTGGTTTCTTAACGGTTTTAAAATGAATTTGAACTTTTTAGTTCTTGTTTTTATTCATAAATAATAAAAGCTCGTCATAAAAAATATTTCTTTGAATATTATTTTTTTACTTTTTTGATATTTTTGATTCGAAATTGATTTTTCGATGAGTACCTGTATTACACCCACAATGTGTTGTTTTAGGTACTTAAAGTTGTAGGTATTACAGAGTTCCTATATCATTTGAATAAATCCGCTATTTTGTGTTAGCAGCCATCTTGTATTTGAATTCTTTCATGATGTATTTAATAAGTTAAGCTCTTCCATTTTAATACCCATATTAATAGGTTGTTCAAATATATTTGTATCGCCATTTCTTCACGGTGGCCATTTTAGATTAATAATAATACCGATTATACTTACTTGCATTGTCATCAGATTTAAAAGTATATTTCAAATTTCACCTCAATCGGAAGAAGTGAGAAGTGGATCAAATTTAATTTGCTAGATTTGATCTCAGGACAACGAAACAGGTGAAAATTAATAAAAATTTGTAAAAGATAAGATATTGTCTTTACTTGTTTTATTCATTCATAGGATTGAGTAAAATTGAGTAAAAAAGCTAAAAAGCTAACAATAATACTCCAGTAGTATGTATATATGTATACATTTGTGTTTTGATTATCTACATAACTCATAACTCTTTACAATCTGATGAAAAAAGTAAGTTATTTATGCCGACATTAATTAAAATTCAGGGCTACACCATCTAAGCATTTGAAAAGGTCTTAAGTGCAGTTGTTAAGTCCCATAAATTGTAACATTAAACATTTGGAATAGAACATTAATGAGGTTGAGTTAACTCTTAACTTTGCTTCCCTTCATTATAATGAAGTTGGATTACACAGTTTGTTAAACAACCGCTTCTAAAATTAATCAAATGACACAGTTGGTTAACAAGCCAAGTTCCCTGGGGACCACTAAATGAAAACAAACACCTTCTAAAACTTTTATTTTGTCACTAGTGGTTCGTTCAAGTGACTGAGCTTACTGTACTTCTGAAACTATCTACTGATCCAGTTTCACAACCATTTTCTTCACACCTTTTCATTTGGTCTTCTTGTGAATCTTAGGGTAAACTTGAAGCTGGCCAAATTTATGGTCAAATTCAAGTTTACTTCATCATAATTTTTGTCACAGAACGACTATCTAAATGATGTTCAAGAATATGAGACGTGCGGTGTTCATATAATCAAAAAAAACGAAAAAAATATCAAATAAATAGTTTAAATAACGTGATAAAAAATACACCACTTTCCTGCAAGGTAGTATGTCTTGTCGAGCCGACTCGAATTTGCCGAAACTGATGACTCTGCTATGTTGCAGCCATGTCAACTTAGAAATTATACTTTGTAGCTGAGACATCGAAATGTACACAAAATCCAGCTGAATGTTACGTAACTTAGGAACTTAAAATTATAATTAACTTGAAAATTTTATGACCAACTTGATATCAAGCATTAAAATAGTGCTGTTCTATAAACGAGTTGATTAGCAAAGTTTATTAAATGAAAACTTAAGTTATTAAAGTGAGTAAGTCGCACATAACTTGATAATAAGTTAGTTAATACATCCAAGTATCTCAGGTAAAGAGAAATGTTTTAGTAATGTTATATTTTAACCAAAAAATGTTACTTTTTACCGTTCAATTGTTCTCCAATGCCAATTTGTAACATTAAAGATTAGTTAATAATCGATTAGGCAAACGTAGTGTAGTACGCCCTGCGGCACGATGGACTGACGAGATGTAAAAAGCAGCTGGCAGCGCATGGATGTCGGCTGATCGGGATAGTTGGCGCTCTTTATTCAGCAGTTGCTGACCACACCACTGCGCCACCAAAGCAGTTAAGACTCTCTCAACCTTTCTTATTTTATCTGTAGCATCGACCACTGCAGCTCTGTAAACTACATACACTTCAAATAATAACAAAACTACAACCCGGTCACATAAAATATGTTAACCAAAAATAATAAATAAATATACAATATTATGATGATAAATTGGTACTCCTTAGTTACGCTAAACGATTTCACGTTTCAAAGAATTACACAAAAAACACTACATAGGCCCATGCTTCAGCAACACATCAGCCGCATCCCACACTTAACTAAAGATATAAACAACAAATTTCCTGATAAACTAATACCTATTATAAATCAGTCATTTAGAAACAATTTTCCCTTATTACTGAAACAATCACTTAACCGCTCAACAAATCAAAGGGAAATAGAAAAACTAAGGGACCGCCGCTCAATAACTTACTTCGAGTATAACCTCCAATACTGAATGTTTCCTGTTCGGTGGAGCCGAAAATCAAGCTTTTCACAAGATTCTCTACTTAAGGAGGTCCTGAAAAACTCGAAACAGTGAGTAATATGGTCATTTTTGAGAAGGGTTTGTACTCTAAGATTTGTTAGCGATAATTTCAAAAAATTAAAAGTTAACTACTATTTCATGCCTCTGTCCGAATATTTAAGATATTGTTTCTAGAAACGAGTACATATTAATGCACGTAATATATATACATATAATAATACGGCCATTTACAGCACATTTTCTAAAACAGATTTCATTCTTCATATATACTGCTTCTTGAACTGTAAATGTAATTAAAGATTGGTTGTCAAATTTTAATATTGACTTGTGAAAAAGTATCTAATTAGATATCTTATAGACAATTACTTGTATTCGTGTCAGTTACTATAATATTACTGTACAGTTGAACTATTGTTCAAAGCATGGCATGTAATTATTAGCTTGTCATCATCATGTAAAACGAGGATAGTTTTGGTTGTAGCAAATGTATGTTTACACTAATTCAATTACTTCTACAGAAAACACTGAAAATAATGATTCTATGATTTATTTTCCTTGTAAATAGATACCCACCCAACACTAGGAATATTTCTGTGTCTCGAGAATTTTTTCTATTTCAGAAACGGAAAAAAAGAACACCTAAACCATAACAACAATCTGAGGATCTTACAGTGTTGTCCTATGTGTAGTTTGAATCCATGTCAATCAGCGTTGTAGAAATCAGTGAGAGGAGCGTTTAAACCACTTCGCCACGGGGTAAAAGTAAGTTGCTAGTGGTATTGGTAGTGGAATATAAATGACAACTCTGCCTCGTGTCAGTTCACAGAAGTCAATAATGCGACTGAATGTGTTCCCAATCCATGAGTTGCTTACATTTCGTTAATAATATTACCTGTACATGCTCAATCATAATCAATCAAAAGTCTGAACATGAGAATCGGGCCAAAAGAGCATCCCACGATTCAAGAGATTAATTACTATAGGAATAGTGTTTCATACCATTGTGGGATGATCAACGAGGCGTTGAGGCACAGACGCTCCAAGTTTCTCAGTACAGAAGTTCGTACACAACCAATTTTGAAAAACAAAAAAAATATGGTACCCCCTGATAAAACTAAAAACTAAAATAACCTTAGTCTCTCCTTCGTAAAGAGAGACTTAGGTATGCTAAGGCTATTAATGTCTCTATGTTATGAACGCTATTACGCTTTGGCATGCATGAGCCGGCTCGACGAGATTTAAACCACGGCTTCATAGAAAACCGGTATGAAACAGCACTTGCGCTGTGTTTCACCGAATGAGTGAGGATACCAGAGGCCCATACCCCAACTCCTTCCTATATCCCTCCCTATCCCCCAAAGGCCGGTAACGTACTTGTGACGTTTACAGTGTTATGGGTGTCCATGGGCGGCGGTACTCGCTTACCATCAGTTGATACATTTGATAGGACTGTTCATTTACCCCTAATTCCATTAAAAAGGCAAAGATAAAATAACCTCGTCATCTATAGGTAAGTTACTATCTTCCAACGCCACCCTCAGAACAAAAAAATACCAGTGCGCTGCCCCATTCATCGAAGTGGGAAAGCGGTAAGCGAGGTGAGGCATCCGTAACTATATACACTCGGTAAGACTGTGAAGTCCCTTTGGTCGAGCAGGACCCATACTTACCGTAACATTATAACAACTATGTTATTGCGATAATATAACAAATCTAACTTCCTACTTAGTTCAGAACAAACATTTTGATTGAGGAAACCGTAGATTTTCCCATTTTTAGGCAATATTTATTTTTAAATGGAAATATTCTTTAAATTACTTCTGTACTAAATATTAAGAATAGTTATAATATTGCGTATGTGAAGAGTAGGAAGCAATATGTTGCTCTTGAAATAGGTTAAAGGAAAATGTGAGCATATATATATGCCTATTTTTATATAATAACAGTTCCGTTTGTAAGCAATAGTAAATTCAGAGTGAAATTAAACAATGTATTAATGTATTCACTGTCTCAACATGAAGCCTACTCATATCCATTATGAATATTTGGTTGTTTCGCAACGTTATTGAACTTAATGTCAATAAATTGGTGCCTAAAGATTGTTATATTACCAATTTAATCATCTTGATACTCGCTTATAACCACGTATCAAGTATGTATGTATATACATAGGTAGTTTGTAAATATCACATTCTTATTTTTATAGAATGACCACTCCTACACACTGCTACACATGCTACCCCTTACTCTACCTCGTGTGTGTTGTTTACCCTGATAAATAAATATCCTGTATCCTGTCTGAAAAATCAATTTATCTTAACCAAATTTTACAGAAATTGGTTCAGTCTTTTAGCTGTGAAAGCGTTACAATCAGACAGACAGAGTTATTTTTGAATTTAAAATATAATATTAACTTCTTATTGAACTTCTATACATATAACGAATTCCTCTGAATTTCCTGAAATTGCTTTTAAATAAAAATAACTAGTTATTTGTATTCAAGCTTATTTTTACTTAATTTAAAGAGAAATAATATCGAAAGGGGGAAAGCTAAACAATGAAAAAGTTTCTTTATCAAAATTTAATTTACGTTGTTTATTTTAAAGTTTTTTTAGGGTAAATATACACTCTTCGAAATAATATTTATCTGCGTTATTCCGATAGCAACTCCTCGGTAGTAACCAAAACAAAATCTACAGCCCGAGGTATCCAGACTCATTTGGAATTCGTTTGAAGAGGGTCGGAATTCTAATCGAACTGTGACAGTTAATCACTAGCGGGCATCTACATCCTTCATCTTTAGTACCTACGTATATATAACTTGCTATGAAGGAACCAGGAACATGGTTTTACTTTTAACGACGGAAATCTATACAAATAAATAAAATTTAAGTGTCTGTTTGTAGTTTCAATTTAATCGTTTTTCACTTAACGCATATAAAAAAATATATGGAAGTTACATGAGATAAAACATTTTTTTTAAATTGGTTTCTATTTGTCTGTCTATTTGTTCTGGCGAACCTCCCTTTTGATGGGGCTCTTACTAGCATACAGCTGATGATGTAAGATGTTATTTAAGCTACTTGTAATTTAGCTTATATAGTTTAGCTTAGCTGCGGAGCGAAACTAGTCTTAAAAAGTAGCCTAAGCGACTTTTTCTATCATTAGCTATCTACCAGTAAAAGTACCGGCAAAATCGGTCCAGTCCTTCAAGAGATTACCCGGAACAAACGGACCTGAAAAAAAAAAATATTGGTATAAGTACCGTGTGCACACACGTATGTGGTAGCGGTATAGCGGTAGTTTTAATATTACAAACAAACGCGCCAACTTCATTTGTTTCTATAGATAAGCTTCGACACATATTTGTACTAAAGTTCAGTTCAAAAGTACGTTATTAAAAAAGTAATGAGAAAAATTTCTGTTTAGTATTGAAAGTTAATAGAAATTTATCATATTGTTGTAAAAATATATTATGGGCCATTAAAAATCATTGATCAATAACACATGTCCCTATGTTTTGATTGCACATATGCCATTGTGATTTTCCTCTGCGTGTGGTGAGCTTTTCCAAGAACTTTCTGCCTTGCACATCAAAACTGTGGAATGAAGTATCACCTGCGGTTGTCCCAGACCCATACGACATTTAAACCTTCAAGAAAGAACTCCTTCTTCAACGGTCGACAACGCACTTGTTACCTATATAATTAAAAAAAACTTTGCCAATTTCTACTGGGCTAAGTGTTATGGGCTCATACCCTCATAGAGCGAATCATACACAGAGATTCATTAATAATTGTTTATCTGTTTTAGTCTGGATGTTCTTTCTGTTTACTTCAGGTTTGTTTGTAAAATCCCCCGTGGCACAGGAATATTCCTAGTTCTGAAATTATCATTAGAAAAATAAATTTAATCTAAACTAATTAAGAAAAGTTTCTATTCACAATTTTATTTTCTTACCCTGATAGTGGCTGACTATCGACACCAATGGACACCAGCAACTAAAGAGTAACAAGTCAGTTACTAACCTTATATGTTCCACCTAGAATTGGATGGAGTTAGGCATAAAACAGCCATGTCGCTTATTCAAGTTATGCGAAAACAGCCATAACGGCCAAGCGACATGGTATATATCTGCATGACTCGATGTAGCCACGTGTTTGTTTTCTGAATATGTAGGAGGTGTAGTCTCCATGAAACATAACTCCTGTGAATCTTTGATATAGCTCAAAATGGATCCTATACATTTGTGTCTAAACGTGACTCCAACTCTTTGGAAATGTTAGAAATGTAAGAACATTTATTTGAATGGAATGTAAATTTAATTTTATTTGCTTGATTTATAAACATTGCAAACTCGGCAAGTTTGCTAATTAGTTGAATAACTCACCCACAACAACAGTCAAGTAAACGAATTACAAAGGAAGACAATTATATTTACAATTGTATTAGCCTAAATCTAAATTAGATGAGGAAAATAAATTTTCGTATAAACAGACTTCAAGTCAGATATATACATATATTTATTTTTCACATGCACGTATTAATTATACAATACCGAATCGGTCATTGGGAAACTGGTCGCCAACCTGGGTGTGAAACCTGTAACATAGATAACCAGGCTTCAATTACAGAGACAAAACATAGTTTAAGAGTACAGCACTATATATTCATGGAGGAATTAAGAAACAAAAGAGGGAAAACAGAGCAAAAATAAAAAACAGTGGGTGTGTGTGTGTATGTGTGTATGTGTGTTTGTGTTTTTGTGTGTGCATATGTACTCGAGAGTGTGTGCACTCTGTTTATCATATCTATGTCATTATTTTATATGTATAGATAAATATGATAAATATCATATGACATTATCTGGCATTTTCTTTTGTAATTCTTAATCACTTTTTATATTATTGTATGGTTACTTTGAGAATTCAAGATTTGAGTTACTTAGTATTTTCAGATGTGGTGTTTCTGTTTTTAAGTATCCCAAGTTTCTTTGATCTATTGACAAACATTCGTCTCTCAGTTTTCCGTCAATAATACAGCAAGTTGTCGCCGCTAGTTAAACCGCAGATATTTATGTTACAATAGAAACGTAAGAGCGAAGTTAGCCAAAAGCTTCTGCTATGTAATAAATTAGTTGAAAATATATTTGACTGACCTTTTTTTCGGATAGAAAGATACCAAAATATCCTTTAGTACTTTTGGTGCGTATATGCTTAATAACAATCGTTAAGATTGTTGAAACCTAAAAATATACCAAACAAAATAAAAGCTTATTCACCTTTACTTTAACATTATTAGTAAGGAAAATTAGAATAAATCTCAAATATCTGTAAAAACGTTTAGAACATTTCCAATTCTCACTTAAATTAGTAGACTGCGATAGGCTAATGATTTTAAGAAATTAAGTTTAAAAATCGCAGAGCAAACTTATATTCATGTTTAAAAGAGATTTCTTCCCACCCGATTCTGGGAGTGGGACTCAAAGATCAAGGAATGTGTCTTCGTCTACCTGCCTACATAATAAAAAATAAAGATTGAGAGTTCGCATGTGTTTATCTGTGGCTTAACTTTAAGCAAAATTACAAATTTGGACATCCTTTCTACCTTGCCAAAATAATTGTTCAATAAATCACACATGGAGAGTCATACATCCACCTTAAAGCAGAGTACACAGTTCCACTAAAACACACATCGATCGTTACAACGAATATTTAGCTCTAAGCCCCAACGATTGACTGTGCCCATTAGCCGTACACATTGTTCAGATCACTTGTTTAGCTACCGAACCCCTCAACCATTAATTAAAACAGATTTACCATTGACTGATGCCCGATCTACTTAATTTGCTTTGTTGATGGCGTTAATTTGTCTAGTAAGATAGATAGTTAGATTTTATTTATTTGGAAGCGTGATGGTCCCTCTAAGGCCATGTACATGAACTCAGCGGAGCGGGGAGCGGGTGACGAGCGGCGCATGAGCGGTGCGCACTAGTGCTACACGATGTCAGATATGGATGGAATACAATGGCATTCACCTGTGATTAATGATTTTTAATTTCGTCAATGTTTTGATTTTTCTAAGTTTATTTAATTGTGAGTATTTTATTTATTTGCTGCTATTAAAACATTTTAATCATCTTTATTACATGTAAATTTGTTCGCTTGGTTGATATTAATAAATGCATGAGTATAGCAACCGAATCCTGCGTAATTAGTTAATTATGGTAAATTATTGTGTTTTCAATTACGACTTATCAAGATTATTCAAAGCTTATAAGGCTTGGGTAGTACGATTTAAAAATAAAATAAAAATATTTATTTATGATGCTGTCATTAAATAAGTTGGTACCCTAATTAAGCAAAATATGACCAAACAATGATTTGTTGTATACATGTATTGCGTTGTAAATAAAGTGCGAATTAATCTGTTTCTAATAGTTTTACTTGTGATTATGGCCCTGTTTTAAAGGTCAGAACTACACCAATGCTCGACAATATATGCTATTTATCAAAAATATAATACTTTTTTTTTATTTATTAAACTTTTTTATTTATTCCTTGGTATAGATAAGCGCTAGTCATTTAGTCCCCTTTCTTAATACAGTGTGTCACCGTTCCTGAGCTAATTATAGACATACAATTTACATACATTGTGATCCTTGCTTGATTAAGTTCGTCAATTATTTGATACGTTATTCCGATAGCGGTTCACTTTCAGTAATTTGTTCGAATGTATTGATATCAAGATATACACGCAACATACACAATGTATCGATTGTTTTAAAGTGCATATTTTATATGTTACTAGGTGATACGGCAAATTTTGTTTTGCCATAAATATAAAAAATAGGGGTGTGAAAACTAGATGTTAGCAATTAACTTAATTATCTGGTGATCTGAGCTACAGACTCACGTCTAATCCAGAGAGCAGTCCTCTTACAATTGCAGTATTGGTGTCTTGTTTTTGTGTTGTGAATAGAATTAATATTCCTTGTTTCGGTAGTTGTGAGAAGGGTAATAAAGAAATTATTACTAAATTATTATTATTATTATAGTATTTTGAAAGTACAGATTTCGAAACCAAATGAAAAAAAAAAGCTTTTTGTTTTTAATACAACTATTGTTACTTTTCATTAGATTGGAAATACACGCTGCATTCAGAATTCATTTATAGTTTATGCATGTAAATAGGTTTTACGTTTCAGAATGAAAATTATGTTTATTTGTTAATTTAATTTGGGTTACGTTGATTCACTTTGAAGAGACAAATATTGTGATTGTGTGTGACAAACAGTAGTAACGGCGCGTCAGTGCAGTAAATTGTTAACCGATTAATAGATCATAGTCATTTACTGAATTATTTCAAGTAATTCTAGTTGATCCTACTTGTCTGGGAAGACCAGTACATGAAGTACCTAGGCCTTGTCTTATACAGTCGTTAGAGCTTTGAAGAGGATTATGGCCTATCAGACCCCCGAGTGCGAGGACTAGCAGGGTACGCTATTTCATCTGCTGCCCGATTTCGGGGGACTACGGGCAAAAATTCGCGGCCTACATGAGTGTCGTGCCATTCATGGTCCTCTATGAGGCGCTTGTCAGGTCTGAAGACCTGGCGGATTCCTCCTGCTGTAAGGTACGGGGTTACCGTACAATCTCGAGTGCGGCAGCTACGGTCCTTGCATGATCCCCGAATGTATGTGATGTGTGGTGTGATGTGATGGAACGCACACGCAGGCTCTACAGACTCGACAGGTACAGCTTGAAATTCCGGGATATGCTAGCTAATGCATTGTAGGAGCTGTTCAGCCGAGCTTCGAAGCTTAGATAAAAAGGACCGACTGCGTTACCGATTTACTCAGATACTCACTTATCTGGATAGAATCAGACGTGAGGCGACGGCACAATGCCACCACTGTGGGTTCGACCGTCTAGCTCATGCTGGAGGACTGCCCTACGAGAGACTCCGAGCGTCGAGTCTTGGTCGGTTCGGTCGAATGAAACCTGTCTAGTGGTTTTTAGTATTTCGAGGGCAAACATTTCCTGATGGTAATTATTTTTTAGCTGCCCAGAACGCGGCCACTTTGACTGCATTGTCGGTGGCAGGTACCAGATCGCCCCGTTTGTGAGGACATTATGCACCAAAAGAAGCGTAGAAGTCGCTAGCTCCCCAATCGTTGCCTAAAGGTCGCTGTCGTCCATCTTGGGGGAAGTGACCGCTACAATCGACCCGAGACAGATGACACCTCGGTGTTGCCGCGGGGGGGGCGGTGTTGTCGTGGAAGGCAGGCCCGTGTTGCGCCTCTTATTGTATAGAATGGTGAGACGCGTGACAGCGTTCTGCCCCGGGGGTGACACGTGTTACCCCGTGATGCACCTCATCGTAGTGAAGTATGGTAGAAGAGAATCCATAGCCGCTGATGCGTTCCTGGAGCTCTTACCGACTGCCGAGGTAGGTATCTTAGTTGCTAAAACGGTTCTCCAGTAGTGCCATACATGCCCTTGATCTCTTCCAGGAAGGGTGTGGTACGAAACGCATACCTAGCATTAAAAAAAAACAAACAAAGTCCTACAAGTATAAATTTTAGTAATATCATATGAAAATTAAGTGTATGAGGAGAATTGGGTGTCATGTTTCTCCAACACATAGGGAGGTTACTTTGCCTTGATCCAGTCACCGCGCAAGGGTTGAGGTTTAGAAGTTGTTTATATTATGCTATTATGCTGAGAATTTCCATTGCACAATACAGAATCAGCATTTACTCTGAAGTTCATTATAGTAGTATCTGCTGTAAGAGAAAGTCGCTATATATATTTATGGGTCATCTCAGTCGAAGGACGCTCACTGCTGAACATGGACCTATCGCGTCTCGATAACTGGTTCTGAGCTGCCCGCATCCAACTGCATTACGCGACCTAAACGATTTTGATTTTTGTATATATAACTCGATTGCATTAATTCCAGTGGTATTAATAATACCATTAGAATTAATACAATCAATTTATTTTTACCACCCCTTGATTTATAGTTTTGAAAAGCTTATCGAAATTTTTAAATTTAATATGTACACACTCATAAAAAATACTTAATCATGGAGAATTTATGAGCAAAAACTACGCCCATTTATTACACTATTTATGTAAACAAAAAACATACTTCAAAGTTTCCGAACCCTTGCTTAATAATTAATTCAAGCGTATTAAAAGTTAGGCACAAAGCTGCCTCTGCGAGTCGTACATCAACTACATTATAAAGTCTGTGATCAAGAGCTTTTCTAACGTTTAACTGCATTACGTATAAAATTCCAACTCTATTTTTTTATTATCGAATAGGGGCAAACAGGCACACTTCTGATGGTAAGCAATCACCGCTCATGTACACCCGCAACACCAGAAGTGTCACAAGTGCGTTGTCAGTCTTTTAAGAAGGAGTCCTCTGTTCGTTCTATGGCTCTAGACATAACTTTTGTCTCATTAGACTTGGGTAGACGGATTGATGTAGGTTTTTTTTAAAGTTTACCTTCTTTTTTCTGAGTAACATGCTCCCTTTGCCGCCTTTTGTCAATCGGTATTCGCAATCCATCAACACAAGAGATATTATTACAAGTTTTTATATTTTTTAGTTTTACCTGTCCCGATGTTTATCTGTAGTCAAATCTTGCAAGTTAAATTTGATCCACTCCCCGATTTCCGATTAAGCTGAAATTTGAAACATACCTTTACTTCTGATGACAATGCAATGATTTTTAATCGATATTATTATTAATCCAAAATGGTGTCGTATGAAAATGATGGCGCATTCGGAAATATGTATAATGAGTATTAAACCAAAGGGCTTAAAGTTTTTGTTTTTATTAACCAGTGATTGAAACTTATATTAAAAAAATATTTTGAAATTAATCACTTCATTTTCTAATTATATCATGAATTTTCTTTCTAATCATTGTCATTATTATATACTATACCAGGCGATTGAAATGGCTTCGCATAAAATTATTTCTAACCATTTGATTCATATATTTATTTTTTTCCCAAAACCGGCTAATATTTTATTGGATCACATTTCTCCTCGTCACTGTCAAAGCTGTCGACACAAAAATATGAATTACTGTGTCATACAATATTTTTTCAAGAATTAGTGCGATCTAACCAATAAATAACTCAACAAAACAGAACTTTTAATTATTTTCAGGTTTATATAGGTATGTTGCCGCAACCACTCATATTTTACTTATTTATTATCTTTAATTTTATAGATTTCATTGGCTTACGAAACGAGTGTCAAGTATGCTATACGTGTTTTTTTAAAGAACCGAATCTCTCTAATTCTTTTGATATGTTTTTCCAGGGCTGACATGTATTTTTTGGAGGAGGTTTTACTTCTTCAATAATAATTCTCATTGATACACCTTGCTACATTTAGAAAGAAAGATCATGGACTCGGTATATAACTATATAATATACCGTATATTTGATGAACCAAGTACTTATAATAAACAATTATCTTTACATAGTTTAGAATCGTTATGCATCAATTTTATTAAAATTTCGTAATCAAAAAATCTCATGAGCTATTATTCAGCTCATTCTAAGCTATATTATCAATTATTGACATGTCTACGTGACATACCGCACTGCAAAATAAATGAATAATTAAGAAAAAATATTTAAAAGACCCCAACTGCGTCAATATTTGCCTTCTTAATTACATTCAGTATTTTAATATTGTTTTTATTTCGTTTTTATTATTTTGAAGTGTCTAGTATCACTCTCACAACTCAAACGAATCTAAAGACCCACTAACATACAAATACGACGTGCCGCTTACAGCCTTCAGAAAAACATACATGCATAGACTCCAAAAATATAACTCTCCTTCTTTTGCAGTCGGTAATTGCCCTTGTCATGCCATGTGTTTAGTCCAAAACCTCTTATGATTTGATGGTTTTCTTTGAAAAATCATAAAGTACCTAATAGTATTATTATATTTCCTATTCATTTAACTGATTTTTTTCTAAGAATTTGAAATTCCTGATTTACTGTATTTAGTATACCAGGTGGGGTAGCGAGTGAAAATTCTTTTAATAATATTTCTTCTATGAAATATTTCCAACTGTGCCTCATATTAAATGTATTAGATGAACTCGGCCTGAATATTTCTCGCATTGATAAAATGTACTAGATCCCACATATTGCTGCGTAAGTTTGGCACCGACAGAACATCTTTTATTAAAATTTTTATCGAATTCCTGCAATCTGTTTCACATTCGACTGCTCCGGATTGAAAAATTATTTGAGGGCACATTTTTAGGGTATAACAGTAAAATAGGCATGGATGGTTGAAGTACCCGTTCACTGTGTATTTCTTCTTTACGGGGAAACCAAAAGCAAGGGTAATATTTTTCGTGGTCTATGTATGTTTGAATATTCTACTGTGGCGCGTAAACTGTAGATCCTAGTTTAATGAATGTGGTGTCATTAAATTCCTAATCTTTGTCTCTAACATTCATATATAACTTAAGCAAAAATTTCACGTACTCGGGCTATAGATTTTAAATCGTTTACTTGTTTCATTACGCGATCGGGAAAGAAGGGGGGTTATGATTTTCAAGTGTATGTATGTATATTTCTTAGACCCTAAAGCCTAAACGGCTTGTCGTATTTTTATGTGAGTGGTGACAATAGATTCGTGTTAGTCGTGATAGTGACACCGGGTACTTTAAAATAAAAATATTTCTTTTGAAACTTTTCTTTTCAGTTTTTTCTATCTTTTCTTGCAGTTCTTCAATGCATTTCATAAAGATGGCAGATATTGATGCAGTTCGGTTATTGTTTATTTTAAATAGTTCGTTACTTGTTTTATTCAAAACTGTAGCCACTGTTTGATATACTCCTATGTATTTTAACGTTATAAATTTCATTTGTAATGTCACCTTAATGGTAAAAGTCTAACTAGCACGAATTATAGTCAGATAAAATGTATTACGATTTTGTCTTCGGGGATAAATACGAGAGTGCACAACAGTACAGAACAAGGCAGGACAGGACTGGACAGGACAGGACAAGGCTTGGCAGGGCAGAGCAGGGCAGGGCTGAGCAGAGCAGAGCAGAGCAGAGCCTTTCAGAGCAGAGCAGTGCAGAGCAGATCAGAGCAGAGCAGAGCAAAGTAGAGAAGAGTAGAACAGATCAGAGCAGACCAGAGCAGAACATAAAGGAGCAGAGCCGAGCAGAACAGAGCTAAGCAGAGCAGAGCAGAACAGAACAGAACAGAATAGAACAGAACAGAATAGATTAGAATACACTTTATTATACACCAGATATAACAGTTTACATAAATATATAGTGTACATAATACATCAATTGAATTATCGTGTACAATTGGGAGTGCATCAAATATAACTTGCAAGATTTCGTGTTACAAAATAATAAAGTCTTATACTAGCATGATAAAGCAGTATTCTATCTCGTGAATGGATATTTTCGTAATATTTGTAATTTTTAATACACAATTATTTCTTACTAGAGTTCCCATCACTTGCTTTTTGTGAACTATCTAAATATATGCGAATATAGCTCGATCGTGTCTACAGTACCTTTAGCAATACGTCAATGTCATAGGTCTGACACTTAGTTCTCGGGCTGTGGTGACAGATAGTTATGGCAGCGCTTGAGATCGGTAACCTCCAGCGTACAGCCTCAACGAGATCGCAACTTGGTTGTTGTGGGGCACACTAGAAAATACAGCGCACATGTTCGTACTATAACTTTAAACTGATAAAGCAAAAAGTAAATTAGCTCTATAGGTAAAAGCTATTATATTACATTTAGAATTTGAAAGTGTTATTACACTTATGAGAGTATCGATAGTGACGCATGTGACACAGAGCGATACTCTACAAGCGTGTATCAATGTGGTTCGAAATATTTAATTGTTACAGTCACTGTTCGACTCAAATAGATCACTTATATACTATTGTTATCAGCTCGAAGACACTAAAGTCACCTAACAGTTTGCCCGTCATATATAATATAAAACAATACAATCAGGTACAATCTCCTCCTCCTTTGTCCTTCACACACTACTTCTTTTATGGGCTCTTCGTTCTTTGTCCAGTCTGTTCTCTTGTGGAATGCGCTTTCTCTCGAGGTCAGAACGGCTAGAAACCGTTATACTTTTAAGTCCAAGATAAAGGAGCTTTTACTAGCTGAACTGGCGGAGTCAGCAGGGTCTTAGTTAGTCATCGGATAATAAATTTGTATCCTATAGTAATAAATATATATGTATGTCTAAGTATGTATTACTGTATATATTTGTTATATATATGTATAATATGTGTAAGTGTATGTGTGTATGTGTATGTGTGTATATATTTATGCTAATTTAAACTTATTATAGTATTCATGAAAACCATATATATATATATAAATCTACCACTATAGCTATAATTTCTTTTAGGTGCACCTACCTCACTTTATCTCTGCATCGCTCAATCGGTCGACTGGCAGAGAATGCCTTAGGCATTAAGTCCGCCGATGCATGTAATTGTGCATAAAGTAATAAATAAATAATAAATATATGTAGGTAAGGGTCCAGACATAATATATATATGTATAAAGGTATATTTTTATTGTGGGAGTGCCATCCCTGTAAAGGATTCGAATTATTGTTTTTCCACAAGTCAATGTCGTGATAGTATAAACCTTCCCCTAGATTCACATGGTGGGGTCTTATGGGTGATGAATGCCCATACTGTTAGACAACCCATTAGCTAATTTATACCCCTATTTCATTAAAAATAAAGAAAATATCAAGTCTACTAGCAAACTTCTGTAATCGCTAGTTTATTAAAATTTATGGTTCCAATAAATAAACGTCCCATTTCAACTAAAGGGTAACGGGTACTCTATTAATCGTCCTACGTTACGGGTGGAAAAGTCATCAAAAGTTGTGCTAGTTTGTTTAACCTTCAGCGACCATGAACTAGTAGAATTATTCATCTATAAATATTAAAAACTAGTTTACCCGGCGAACTTCATAAAATTATTTTTTGTTGTTTTTCTTCTATACAAACCTTATCCTGACAGTATCAATCGCATAAAACAAAGAATTATCCGATTCAGTGCAGTCGCTAAGCGCGTACATACATTTAAGTAAGTTATTTTTATTTATGTAGATAGATAACTTTACACAGTTTTTAAATGACCGTCTGATTCCAAAATAGACAGGGTCTATGGTAACCAGACTACTAACAAATTTACTTATGTATTTTTAAATACACACAAATTATGGATAAATTATAGCCAGACAAAAAAAGGTTAATCACACAATTTATTTATTCTGGATAGGAATGTAACTCTCGACCTCCAGCTTAGCAGGTAGGTCTTTAGTACCTTACTAGGTCTAATATCGAACATCTTATCGCTCACGGCGACCTTTTACCGACTACCTAAATACAAATATTATTTAACAATTTTGGGGAAATTCGTGAGAAATTATGACATTATATTTCATTCTGGATGACAATTATTGTAGAACCATTCTTATGAAAAACTCCTAAAAAAATACTAATAGTACTTACATTTTTTTGTTGCGACACATAACACCTCTCCATTAAACCCGTGTAAGTAAATGTGTGCGTATGTGCGTGAATGCGAGCGAGCATGCGCATGTGTAATGTCTTTGAAGCTGGTGGCGTGTGAAAAGAACAAGAATTAATGTAACCAAATAAACAAAGGACCTATAAAAACAAAACCTCAATACGCTCGGATTACAACACTCATACAGATACAACTGAATTGCTCCACAGACCAATGTACTTAATAACTAACAGAGAGATCCATACCTATTTATTATTTATGTATAAACCTATAATAAGATTAACGGTTCTTCCGTTCGTAAACCAACAGTCGTCATTTCAAGTTCTTAAATTAATTAAAATTCAGAGAGAATAACGGAAACTCTAACATCGTCTCTCGACCGTTCGGACTTGTATTTACATAAATTTACATAGTTTTAGAATAGTAAGTGCTTTATATTGTAAATAATATATACGAGCAGCAGAATTGGATTAGAAAAGTAATTGGAAATCTCAATATTCCATAATATCGATGTAAAGTTCAAAATATTTTTAATCATGTATTCAGATTACTTCTGAGTGACTCATCGAAGTCTCGTCGTTGCGTGATCTAATTAAAAGCTTGAATGTAGTTTAACAAGTTGAATATTGAATGAGTGATTTATTTAAAAAGGTTTTTTTAAACCTTATTACTTGTCATTAAAAATAACTTTAAGCCTGTACATTTGATACCCATATTGGGTGGGTTGTTCAGAATTATATGCGCCGCTATTTTGTTACAACAGCCATTTTGAAATAATAATAATACCGATTATGTTTTATATCATTCTATTGTTATTAGAAGTAAAGTGACATTTCAAATTTCAGCTGAATCGGAAACCGGGGAGTAGATCAAATTTAACTTGCAAGATTTGATTACAGGCAAACATCAAGACAGGAGAAACTAAATAAATACTTGTAAAAAAAAATCGTCGGACTTGAAATAAACAAATAGGTACTACAAAATTGAGACTACAGTTGTGGATAGATTACATCCAGACCCAAAACAATTTACACAAAATTTTAAATCGTTTATGTGGTTCCGTACCAAGTAGAAGGAAGGAACTCATATTAAATCACTTTCTCTGACAAGGATCCTTTTCATTTATATATCCATCCAGTAAACATTTGCTTACTTATTGAAATTATTTTTTCCTTTGAAATGTATAAAAGAAATGTTGTGTTGCAATAATATATATAATGTAAACATAGAAGCAGTACTAACATGTAATACCCATTCCCTTCGTAGCGTCTCCGCTGGGCTTTCTCTTGCAGGTACCCATATGTAAGCACAGTGGTAGTGCGCGACTGCTGTGCTTGAGATCTCAGGTTCAATGCGGGGCGGACCACATGTTTGTATGATCTGTAAATATTTGTTTCCCAGTTCCTAGTAGTGCAAAAATCTATTTTAATATATATGTATTTATAGTAGTTCTCAGTTTGGGGCTAGATGGCGTTTTGTGTTAGATGTCTGAAACATTTGTCTTGCTATAATGACATCACCAAATTACTCACTTCATTATACTTATCTTTATCTACATTCAGATATACTCAAATAATGGTTTTAAGTTTTATTTTAAGTTCAATTATATAGTTCGCACAGTAATATGTTTATGGAGATGACTACATGCCTATAAATTTCATAAAACAGGTGACTCCACACATTGAAAGGGTTCCCATTTGTTTTATATGAACGGAACGGAACCTTAAAAATTTATTGCAGCGTGGAAGAGCACTCTCGATAACTTTATTGACTGAAGCCGAGTCTGATATATTTTTTGCTATGAACGGTTTGGGTCTTTATTCTGAGTCGATATACCAGCGAACGATAAAATAATTTATCCGAATTCAGTTTTTAGTGCCAACATCGATGGTCTTAAAGATATGCTAAGCTTTTTTCTGAGTAAAAGAAAGTTAAATAAGTTGTGTGGAGAAAAAACTGGAGTCTAATTGCGGGTAACGTTTTGTCGTTTTCTTATTCAGTCTGAAGAGCTTTGAGCAATCATTGCTTTAAGACAAAATGTATTCTCAGTTTGCGTTTTATTCAATTATTACGCTTCGGAGATCATTTGTGGATATGCGGTAAACGAGATTCGTAATTCTGAGATAAATTTGGTTCATTCACATTGAACCGTATTGATTTATAAGTAGGCCTTTGCACGTGTAGGGTGACTTGACATAAGTAATTCCAAGGTCTAATAAAAACCCAGTTAAACTATGCTTACATTGTATTTTACTGATAGGGATAAAAGAGGACAAACTGCCCTTCCTCGACCCGAACTGAAGAGGAAGGCACTTTCAACAAGACTCTTATATCACATGAAGTCATCAACGGACGGCGCGGCAGCAACTTCTCTCTATATTCTTTATATTAAAAATCGAAATCTTCTAATTCCCTCAAAAGATGCAACTTTTAAACCCTATAGATTTCCAACTGCAAAGCTATATAAATACCGTGAAATCCTTATCGTACGCCAAATTTTCCATCTAAATATTGTATTAAAACAACATACTACTAGAATATATACCATGAGTATAACCTTTAAATTGGGCAAAATATATAATACCGTGGGAGCCACGCTTCGGGATGCATGGGTCGGCTCGACCGGAGTGATACCACGGCCTCACAGAAAACCGGTGTGAAACAGCTCCTGCGCTGTGTTTCACTGAGTGAGTGAGGATACCGGAGGCCCATAATCCAACCCTTCCCCAAATCCCCCTTCCCATCCCCCAAGGGCGGCAACGCACTTGTGACGCCTCTGGTGTAGCGGGTGTCCATGAGCGACGGTAATATTATACCATCAAGCGATACTTCCACTCGTTCGCCTCCTATAACATAAAAAAAAGTAGTATGTGATCGCATAATTCATCCAAAATCATTTTTTGTTCGCAGTTTTTACCCATTTCTGGGCCCTGACATTATTGTCCCCAGGTCATAACCTGATAACGGACGGCTTCGATTCGGGGAGGACCTGAAATAACTTGGTCTTAGACCTATCAGAGTAGGGCGCCTGAGGCCGGTCGTCAGGGTGCTTTTTAGTGGAAACATCACATACTAATGCCTTCTGTGTTCCCAAGGAGCTGGTGATCCGAAGGAATTTTTCACCTCGTCAAGAAACAAGAACAAAAAGGCACTTACATTATGATAAGATAATAAGGCTATTGATATTTGCTCCTCAAACAAATTAAACCTTAAAAAGTCAATATTTCAAAGGCTCGACACACTTACTTATGATGCTACGGAATTTTTACTACTATTCAGGATTAAATGAAGCACATAAAAATTACTCACTCCTTATACCCTCTCACCATAACTAATTAAGAGAGAATCAACTATCTATTCCCTATATCTACACACCCTTTCTTCCTCGCACAATAAAACAAGAAAAGAGCGTGCTCTTTCTTAAAAGGCGTGCAACGCACTTGTGATGCCTCTGGCATTGCGTGTATCAATGGCCCGCAATTACTTAACATCAGGCGATAGGTCTGCTCGTTTACCCTCTTTTACATAAAAACAAAAAACTCACTGACACTCATTCATTCATTCATTCCACACAGCCAGAAACTTCAACAATCAACAAAAATTTTAATACTGCATACTATTTATCATAACTTAGAGATAAGTTTAATTTATACTTTCAAACAATGACACCTTTGTTGCATATAAATGTATTGGTTCATATAAAACAGGAGGGCTTCTGTAATAAAGGTGTAATACCTAACACGTAGGACAGGGACTTCAAGTAGTTGCATTGTATATTTAATGACAATAAATATTATTATCAGTAATATGTTTTATGAAAAATATAAGTACGCTCTTTAAATAAAACTGTACTTTGGGAGATGTTTCCTTTAAAACAACCTTCGAACTGAGAATATTCCTATACTGTAAGGGATTTTATAGACTTACAAGAAACAAAAACAAAGAACAACCATAATTATTTTCACGGAATTAACGCGATCACTTATATAATAACTTATTTAAAAGTATTACATGTCTCTTAATTTAAAAAAAATATATTAATTCATGAAATGCGAAAGTTTAAAAGCTTAAAATAGCTTGAGGATCACACAAAGTGTTGCCAAGTGGAGTTTGAACCCACAACACTTAAGGTAACCGCGTAAACCACTACGATATCCGCGCAGTATGTGATGTCATTATCCAGTTTACAGATGTAAGGGAATATTTAAAGAACTTAGTTTATTTGCATTCATTGAAACATGCACGTTGTAAGTTTTGTAACGATACAATCTAGACTGCCTTTGTTCCGCCCGTAATACCAACAACGTAGGCAAATAAAATTTCAGACAAGTTTGCTCCTACTCAGAAACGATATTCGTTCAGTTAAAAACAATATTCTATATATAACTACGTTATAAGTTATAGTAACGTAATAAGAATAGTTTCCATTGTGCACCACCAATGTTTCTGTTTGGATGTAAGAGCCGATTATTTTGTACCATTACCGTATAAATGGCCACCTTATCGCTTAAATCAATTTCTACAAGCAACCTTTGGATGACTGATGATGGTGACAGTGTCCTCATATTCAGATAATAAATTTAAGTTAAGAAGCGTCTTAAATTATTTTCTTCTAGTTAGTTACATATTTATGTTCCATTTACGGACAAAGATAAAATACAAAATGAATTCTTGTGAAAAAATTAATAATTCCAAAAAAATTGGCAGGCTTAAGGACTGTCGATAGATGTGAAAATTTATTACTTGTACTACTATGTGTAACATTAGAAATTTCATAATGTTTAAATTCAAATTATCAACATTACCACGTCGGTGACGCGAACCCATAAGATTTTCCCGAACAAAAAGTTTTGTGAACGAAGTTTTGTGACGTCAACAAGTCGGTAGCGGTGAAGGTGACGCTGTGATGCAAATCATGAGATTTCCCCCTGCCAAAAATTGATTTTTGTTTCTTCTAATAAGTACTCAACGCGCCTGCAGAAGTTTTCTCTTCAAAAATAATTGTTTTCTTCTATTTTTGTAACAAAGGAGCAGACTTGAAATGAAGAATAAAATAATACAAACTTATAGAAAATTGTGTCTATGTAAAGATTTATTGATAGTTCACAGCGGGTTGCATTATAACGTCAATTACAGTTATAACCAATGTATTTAAAAGAATTTAATGAAACTATACAGAAATTCTAGCTTTTGCCAGCAATTTCATCCGATGTTCCTAGATATTAGAGGTCATAGATGATACAATGAATCTACATATATAATAGGTAAGTGTACAAAATTGTACAAATTAACTGATAACACATGGATCTACAAACATTTTTGAGACTTTCATCCCCTTTTTATTTCTTGATTTTTATTATTAGTGACACAGTATTCTATTTTCAACTATGAGGAAATAAGTTCATAACTTTCCACAGTTTTTGTTTGAAATTTGGTCAAGTTTCAAACAAATTTCCAGCCCTCATTTTAAGCCCTTGGGTCATAAACGTCATAATAGAAATCATGTGCCCGAATTTGAAGCTTTCAGCTTTCATAACCTTTTTCATTTACAAAGCTGAATTAGTACCCATAATTACAAGCTCTGCTTAGTTTGGGACTAGATGGCCTTGTGCTCTAAGTGTCCGAAATATTTATAGAAAATATTATATATTTACAAATACTGTTATAAAATAGTATCGAATAGACAAATCAACAATTAGTACACTTCTGACTTACGTGATGTGACATGTATGGTATTATTTATCTGAAGTACTTTCATAATTATTCCTAAACTTTCAACATGAAATATATTAATGATGTCTTTTATATTTCTTTTTCTTTAATGTTTCTATCGACCTAACGAATTGTGCTTGTTGAAAAGTAAATAAAAGCACTATAGATTATGAGTATATACTTTTATTGTGTATATTATGTGTGTATATATAAATTTAACTTCTTTAATTTTTATGAGACAGTTTTTTTATATGGTTTTACCGCCGCCAATGGCTACCCACAATACTAGAGGCGTCACAAGTGCGTTATTGGCCTTCGGGGGATGGGGGAGGGGTTGGGATATGGGTCTCCGGTTTCCTCACACACTCGGTAAAACACAGCGCTAGCACTGTTTCACACCAACTTTCTGTGAGGCCGTGGTATCATCACTTCAGTCGACCCGGCTTATTTGTGTCGGAGCGTGACTCTCCCGCGGTATGGGAGAGTGCTTTGTACAAAATTACTTGCAAACATTTACTAACGTCACCATAGCTTTAAAATACCTAAACTCACCCTTTATTTTGTTTATTTTTTCTCCTTTCGGTATGTGGATCCAAAAGGTTACCTAGAGAAGAATTATTTTAGCAACAAGGCCGCCCATTGTACATATATTTTTAAAATATTAAATATTTATAAATGATGCGCAAGAAGTAAATCTATTTTATTATTAATAATACTCAAGACCAAAACGTAAAGGAAAAGTGAAGCAATATCTTTCCGAACTTTCAACATAGCTGTAAGATCTTGTCGGAGATATTAAACTCAATTCAACTTTTAGGCAATATATTCTTAACAGCTAAGGACTTTAACCTATAAAATAATAGTATTACCCGTGCCTCGAAGAGCACTTAAAGCTGTCTGTCGATCTCTGGCCGGTCGTGGTGGATAGCTGTCTCATCGGTTTATAAAAAGTGAGAGAACAGAGAGTTTGCGTACACACTAGTACACTATAATATCCCCTGTATGAGTTTGACAACAGATTTAAATATTTATATATTTTTTTTATACATAGAAAACAGCCAAACTCTGTAACAAATATTTGCTGATCACGCAAACATTTGATCCAACCCGTGAATCGAACCCGAGACCTCAAGAACAGCAGTCGCATACGCTACCTCTCGAATTGTTTTTTACTATATTAAATTTACCCTTTTTTAATTTTATTTGATTTTAACTAGGTTTATATTGTATGTTAAATATTTAATATCACGTATATAACTAACCTTAGTTTAGCTTTCAGAACTTTATAGTTTCACTATAAGAAACTAGAAAGTTCCTCGAGGGAAGCGAGTACCAGATAGTACTGGTTATACCTTAACTAACATTAATAACATGAGACTGCAAGTCGAGAAAAGACAGTCTTGTACATTTCCTACGGGATTCTTAAAGAAAGGTACAATATTTTATTAAATTTTCAGTTTAAGTTGTTTTTAAAGACCAAAGTAATTTTTTACTCTTACTTGGATGTCTTGTGCTATTTTTATGATAAGGCAAATAAGGAGACATGTGACCTGGTGGCAAGCAACTACCGTCCTTCGTAGTTTTCTGAAACTGAAGAGTCGCAAGTGCATTATGAGACTTTACCCCAGAGAAGTAGAAACAACAACAATCTTACAAATACTAAACGGAAAAATTAACTTCTTTCCTTTTATAAAAACTTTGCAATTAGCAGCTTTGAAAGCAGACAACTAATTACCTTTTTACGTGACGCACAATGGGCGACAATCGATAGACGTATACCTACAGTAACACAACTTAAAGTTAAATTTGTACACTCAAGACGTGGCTACATATATTAGAGTTTAGTAGTAGTAGGCCTGAATAACAGAGCTTTGCTCAGTTTATTTGTGAAAAGTTTTCCAAAAATGATTTTAGGTTATATCACCCCCGAAAACCTGCATACTTAATTTCATGAAAATCGTTGGAGCCATTTACGACACTCAAATCATTTTAAACATTATAATAATATTATACCAGTGATATACAAGAATGTAAGTTGGTTTGATATGCTTTCGCGTGAAAACTACTTATTCAATTATCGTGAAACTTTGTACACATATTTTTGGAGGTATTAGTAGTAATATTGGATGGATACTTTTTATCAAATGCGACCGAAACCGCGGGCCAATGTTAGTATTATACACATATATATAAACAATTGATCGCTTAAAGGTATTAGTTATTGTTAAAATATGGAGATATACATATTATTACAGAAACACACATATCTTTATATATATTGTAGTTCATAACTATTATACGATTTAGACTTTTAGACTTTTATAAATTTTATACAGTGACACTTATTCACGATACTATTATTTCAAAGGTACAGCAAATTCTATTTCCCGACATTTGGGACGGGTATACTTACTCGTGGTCACAGTCATAATTTTATCGCGAATAAATTCCTCTGTACAGGAAAAACTTTCTAGCGACCTAGAAAGAACAACAAACAGTGGAATTAACTTTAGCCTGCGGTATTCGCGGATCAATGCCACCTTCAAACTTTCAAGAAAATATCGCACTTTTTGAAAGTACTGGCAACGCACTTGCGATGCCTTTGGTGTTACGGGTGTCTATGGGTGACGGTAATCACATATCACATGAAAAAAAAACTATATGTGGCTGAGTAAAATATTCCAACCTTCCGCAAGAAGTTTTTGTGATGACGCAACTTATACTAGCTAGATCACAACCAACCTTAACATTAACAACCTGGTTAATATAGTGATTAGTATAGTAATCGTTGTTAATCCTGGATTTAATAATAATTTAATTTATTTTAGATTCCTTCTTACTATTATCAGACTTAACTTAATCCGCAATGGTCTTGATCTTTCATTGAACCGAATATAAAATGAATATTTTCGTTAAAGCTGTTGGTGATGAAATTTACAGAATTTATATTAAAGTTGAAGCGGATTAGTTTCAATAAAGTTTTTCTAATATACTGTAAAAAATGGCATAAAAGTAATTTTAGATCATTCTGAGATGCTGACCTGGATAATATTTTATCCGATTTTCATAATTATGAGATTATTTAGACGATTCGTCTACTGTTTATGTTAGAGCTTTTAGAGTTAAATAAAACAACTCTAATTTGAATTAATGTGCTGCTTTGTAACCCTCTCGTTATTAGATTATTTTGTAGCCTCAATAATGTTATAAAATGATACACAATAATTCAAAAAGCCAGCCAATTGCGAGTCGAACTTGCGCACGAAGTGTTCTGTACTACTGTTTATACGTCGTTAAACACTATACAATAACAGTTTTAAATGAAATTATTCCGTAAATATTTCAAGCGTTAACCTTTTGCCGTTACATTGAGAAAACAACAAAAAACACGTTTCTCTAAAACTCCCTTTTAATATTTATTTTCTTCTTTTTTAGTCTTTGGTGTTGCAACGGCAACAGAAATGCATAATCTTTAAAAATATCAACTGTCTAGCTATCACGGTTCACGAGATACAGACTAGTGACAAAAAGACGAAAGCACAGTCAGATAGACAGCGGATTCTTAGTAACACGGTCCTTACCCTTCGGGTACGGAACCTAAAAAAATCTCACTCTAGCGGGACTTCTCTCGACGGAGTTTTTCATCATGTTATTTCTATGAACAACATCATATGCTCAAAATGAATACTAATCCTTGCATAAGAATCTCAAACTAACAACAGCCTGTAATTACACTGTCAAAGAATTGCAATAGAGAATACCTTCCATACACTGCGTGGTATGTTAACCATCCCCTTGTGTTATTAACACACAATTAACTACACTAAATACAGCGCAATGTCATTTCATTATCACGAAATTGTTTCAACTTCCCTTGACCATTCTAATTGGTCTAAGAAGGGCTCGTTAATGGCGTATTTTAATACATTTGCTTTAAATTTTCTTAGTAAACAAAAGTTTAAAGAACACAATGCCACCTAAGTGTAAAGCTTAGAATATGGATGTAACAATTATTGATTTTAGCATCATTATTTGTAATGTAACTGAGATTTATTTTCGATCCAACATGTCAGTTCCATTATATAGCAGCAGTAGCGTACTTAAAAATCCGCAAATATTTGATTCGGATTTTGGGTATTTTCTATGTAAAACGTTTGATTTGATTTTATGATGATTACTTCAGAGTAGACGATTTCAAAAACATATTTTAATGTAACAAAAAATTTATAATGTTAGTTAAGAAGTCTAAGGTTTCCTAAAATATTAGCAAATGCGACAACGAGTACTCGTCTCGAGTCAATGAGTCGGTTTCACTTTAACACCTGACTGACAACCAAAAAAACGTATTTAAAAGTAAAATTTGTATAAGTATTTACTTAAAAGTAAGTTTATCATATACTAAAATAAAATATAATGATTACTTAAAGCCTACTTTATTGACTGGGCACGAAGTTACTTTTACTCAAGACAGTAAATTACGAGATGATTCCCAAAACTTGCTTTATTATTTTTCTCGCGGTGATTAAAACAGAACAATATTCGTTACTCGCTGTAATGAAAGTAACAAATGGTTTTAATTTATTATTGCTTAAGTAGACCGTTATTATATTCCCCCTTTTTCAGAACGAAAATGCAAGAGACTTAATTTTTAATTAATTGCTACTGGACTTCAGTGGTCGAAATTCAACCATTATTCATAAGTTTTTTTTTGTTTTGTCAGTTTTCTGCATTTCTCCTTCATATACACTCTAACTGTAATAAATCCCGTATGCCTCCATCTGCATCATTTTCGTATAAGGTGTACAAAGTTTTTGCTTCACGTATTAATATATAAATTGAAACCCACAAGGAAAGAGCGTACTGTTTCTTAAAAGGCCGGCAACGCACTTGTAACGCCTTTGGAGTTGCCATGGACACCCGTCCATGAGCGGTGGTGGTCACGTATGCTTGTTGGCCCGATATTCTTTTAAATACATTTCCTTCTTGTGATTGGAGGCATAACTGGGACAATGAACAGTTAACTCTTAAGGTACACGAGTGTGTTGACTCCCTTTGAGTGGGGAAGATGCATCAGTATTATGGTGGAATTTAAACCTTGGATAACCTCATTCACTCTTTGGGCTATACAGTACTATCAGATATCTCATCTACTCTTTTATCACCTCCAAAAATATAAGTGTTTGATGTTCATCATGATACCCTCTTGTCTCAACATAATGCACCCACGAAAAATAAGCCTTGTAAGACGGACGTTTTGGCTAATTTCTGGGGCTATGAGACATTTACTGGTAAACAGCTAATAATATTTTGTGTAATTTATTCTTTTTTTAGACCAGCTTTGGCCTGCAGTGTTACTCGTATATATTATTGTAAAGTTATAATAACAACAGCGTGTAACAAGGCAGTGTAACTCTGCTTGAAGTAAATAATCCTTATTTTCGATAAAATATTCGCGAATGTACTAAATCGAATTCAATTCTAGTCACTTCTCGTGAGCGCACCGTTCTGAAATTTCTATAGAATTATGATGCACTTCTGTCGCCTCTTTTATACAGTGCTGCAGTTTCCACAGAAAGAATGTTCAGAACATGACCGTAATATATTAGATTTTAGCAACTCTAGGGACTAGAATTGTAACAGAGCGATGCCAAAAAGTAGTAGAATATTTATTGTGAAAGTAAACAAGTACATAACTAGTATATTTTTACGATTCTATATGTTGATATGTTGTATGAACACGTGGAATCATTGACGTAAGAGGTCGACCTCAGAGCTGGTTTGAGCCTCTTGCTTTACGCCGGTTTACAGTGAAACCGTATTTATTTATATAGTAAACCAACAGCACACTCTCTTAAAAATATTATACAGGAATATTACCTAAACAGGTATTATCACACCGGAAATTTTAACCTTCTTCAATATTACTGAAAAAATAAAGATATTTTGCATTCAATTTCAAGTGTTTATGTTTACCAGCAATTGCAATTTATTTATTTTGCTTCAAAATAAAAATAGGGACCAAATGAAAAGGGGTTTTTCTGAAAAGCGTCGAGTTGAATTCACTGGACCGCAGCAAATAAACTTGGGATGTCGATAACAAGTTCTCGTACTGAAATTTTTAACGCACTTATTTACTTACACCAGGGTCTTTGCTCAAGACCAGATGGATCTTTTATGCTATGAAGTTCAACTAGTCAGTTATTCCTTAGGTACTTGAGAAAAGTATAATGATGAAAAAATTCGATGGAATTCGAAAAAAGGACTGAAGACGAAATTTTATTTCTGTTTTTTTTTATAAAATATAGAAATGGAATGTTTAATATTATATTTTATATCATTATTTGTTTAATTTTTTCCTAATATGCATCAACATGCTTATTTGTAACGTAATTTCATAAAAAACTTTATTCATTTCAGCCACATATTATACCATTGATGTATAAATCAACAATATTTTGCCCGCGGTTCGCCCGCGTGAATGTCGGTTATTGCGGTAAAAAGTAGCATTTGTTCTTCTTCTAAATTGTGTTGAAAAAAAAAATTGTGGAAATCGTTAAGCCAAAACAGGATAAAATCCTGTGCCATGGAGTCCTGACCCCTCTCACGGAATCACTTTTCTTTTACAATTAATCCTTGTCCCATCAACAACTGAGAGTAGTAGATTTGCTTTATTATACAATCGACCTGCTCTAAAACTGAAAAACTTTTGTGCAAATGAAGTTTTCACCGGAACAGATTTACAAACTGCAAAATATTTTCGGGAGTCAGCCTTTTGATTAATAACAGAATAGTTTATGGAGACATGTCTTTTTGAGAGTAATTATAGGAGGATAGAGATGCGGCTTAAAAAGAGCAACTTTTAAAATTAGTCGTTGCACTCTTTCAACGTTCAGAAATTTTCTTAATTAGCGATTTAACTTCCTGTTCAGTCGTTACCGAAAGAAAGAACGAGTTGTGACTTGATGAGATCTTTATGACCTATGAGAAGAAGAAGAAGGTCTGGTGGTATTTTATCAGCAAATTTCAAGGCAATACTTCCCAACGACGTTCACTGAATCCTGTGGATAACTTTTGAGACTTAAAAGTTCTTTTGATGTGTCGTTTGGTTTATTTAAGTTATTGATAGTTTTTATAGCAATCTAGATCTTTTTGTTATCAGTTTCAGCATCTTTCAGTATATTACTTTCGTATATATTTGTCTTAGATTTTTTAAATATATTATTGCAAAAAGTTCTATATCTTTTATAAGTTGTTTCTAAGATGAAGTTGTTAGGATCACGCTTAAGTTTATAATGCATTCTATCTCTTGTTCTTATACATTTTAAAAGGCCAACAGTAAACCACGGCTTCAGGGTGATATTATTTCTTGTTATTTTAATGTTTGTTGTGTTAGATGTTACACTTTTGTGTAAAATTTCCAAAAGAAATAACATGCATTAATTAATCTCTACATTATTTTTGATTATAAAGTCTAGATTTATATTATTGCAATCATTTTAAGATTTTGAAAGTTACTTTTACTAAAAGATTTTAATTTGTTGTAATTCATTTAACTTCTTGATTGTAAGCAAAAAAGGTTGGCTCGTGATCATTCACAGTAGTTTGAAGAACAAACGTGTATGATTTTTTTTAGTTTTTAATAAGAACATGATCTAGACAACTGTTTCCTCTAGTTAGCCCGTAATGGGCAGGTATTAACCCATTGTAAGAGAGAAGGTCGAGGTAACTAGCTAACTAGCTAACTATTAATGTCACCCATGAGTATTACATTTTTAAACCCTTTTAATACAATTAGAACATTTTCATCAAATTTATATTCCAAAGTCTAATAAATAAATATGAATTTTCCTAGAAATACTCATACAATTAAATTTATGAATATCGTGTTAGAACTTCATTGAGTTAGTGAAATTACCGAAGACTTTAAATATCAACAAATATATTATAATGTGCAAAAAACATTACAAATCAATAACTCAACAGCTCTACTTGGATGATAAAAAAAATCCAGGTATATTAAAACTAGGATATATACATCCGTAAATTGTGTGGAGCTTGTCCAGCAGGCGGGCTCGTGTTCTACTGATAACGGCTCGGTCGGGTCCGGTGAAAATTGTCCATTTGGTGGGATTATAATTCAAACGTCCCCGTATCTCTCGCGATTGGAAAATGAAAAGATTTTCCTCATATGATGATGTATGGCAGGTTCATTCTGACCTTGACTACAAATCATGAGAACTGTGTATGTGATAGCATTTTCCGACGTTGCAGTGAAGTTTTGGACCAAAAATAGGTGTAAAATATGTACCGTGTAGTGTCTTGGGCAAAACTATATATATATATACTTTATTTTGAGTTCTTGCCAGTTTTTGTTTAAAAATGAACAAACTTTACAGTTGTTGTGTATGAAGTGTACCATCTAACATCCTCTACTACACTCATTGCTTGAATCAAAGACTTTTCCTGGCTATCTATTAAATACTTGCGTTTTGTCCCTTTTTAAAATTGTTTCTACAGATTGCAGGAAATTAGAGTAATGAAACATAAAAAATGTTGAAGGGTTTGTTTCTAATACGTCCTTTAATTAATAAGTAAACTGACTTGTATCTATGGGAATCAAAACAATATGAAACTTATGTTACTACAGAACGGGCCGACTGCAAAAATACAAATTAGGAATGTGAAGCACACTTTGTTTGTAAAGGTTGCAATAATACTGGTATCATTAAGCCATCATAAAGATGGATATTCTTATGAAACGTAAATACCTGGATGACCGGTAATTTCATTTTGGTATTTTTGTTTTAAAATGATTCCTTACTATCTAGTTAGGATTCATTTTTAGATGGTGTTTTCACCCTGCATACCAAATTCCATGAAAACCCGCCGTTGCCGAGATGAAATATAAGAATTGCTGGTTTAAAGGTATTAGATATAAGCGTTATCTATATATTACTCAATTATTTCAAATTTTATACAGATTCAAATGAAATTATCACGCTTTCTGAACAGCTATATAATCTTTAGAGATTTAAGCTTATTTAGAACTAGATAACTAAGCCTTCAATACTCTTATAGTTCCTCAAAATCTATTTAAATCCTAAAACAATACTGTATAATTTCGGGAGTCCACTTAAGGGAGCTATCGCAATTCATCATTCAAATGTCTCGCGGTTGATAATTGCCCCCTGTTTTGCGGAGACGCTCCATGGCCACCGTTATTAACGGGCTCAATTGCCCAACAACCCTTTCTTAATGGAGTTAATACATTGTAAACATTAAGAACATTTGAAATTTAACGCCTCCAAATAGCTCCTTCAAAATTCATTATGAAATTCGCGCACAAAAATAATTGTTTAATTTAAATGTTACTGATCTTATAAACACTTATTTCTGGTAATTTACTAAATTTTGAAATTTATTTTCAGGCTTTGAATCTAGTAGTAATTTACTTTTATCTTTGTAGAACAAATAATAATCCTTCTTCTTAATTAGGATAGACTTTGAGATTCCTGTCATTTAAAACGATTAAATGATAAATACAAGTAAATGATAAATACAATAGAACTGCGAGAAGTAATCAGGTAAGCTCGTTAGGCTAACTTTAGCGTAAATATGGTATAACATATCAAATATTTTTACAAAATTGTGACATCAGTACTCCAGCATATATATCTACGTCATATAGTAATTCATGTAATAATCTTCTTTTTGTGATACCTAAATAATTATACAGGTAACATGAATGGGATCATTAGGTATAGTATGGTTTAAGTATGTTTCGGGTGCTAACAAAGAATTGCCGAAGGTAAAACGGTAAATTTATTATCAATAAAGAATAAGAGGTAAAATAATACGAAATAAAATAGGCTCCCCCATAAAAGGTAAGGTCGGTACCTTGCCTTTTATGTATTTACATTTATCTCCAAGAAGAAGATATGCTTAAGGCTATATTATGTGTAAATCTTTTCAAATTCGACTATTGTGATTTATTAAAAACAATATGGAATTGTTGAATGGTTTCTAAATTAAGAACTATTAATGATTTATACCGTGGGAGAGCCATAGGCAGGCTCGACCGGAGTGATACAATCGCCTCACAAAAAACGGGTATGAAACAACGCTTGCGCTGTGTTTCACCGAGTGAGTCAGGATACTAATTCCCCATAGTTTGACAACGCTTTTATGATGTCTGTGGTGTTGCGGATATTAATGGGCGGCGATAATCGCTTACCATCAGGCGGCACTCATGCTCATTTGCATGAAATAAAACATGCCCGATTATTTTAACTAGCGTAATACTGATGATGGCGTCAATGAAACCGTACCTACATTTCTGTAATGTCATTAAATATATAACATCAAAAACCTTTAATAGTGGATCACCGAGCATGTGTCTCTGCTCAGAAAGGTTTTGATCTACTATACCACGGTGATCAGGCGATTTGGATTAGGATTTGTGAAAAGTTCTCCTTTTTACAGCGCTCTTGTGTTATGTAGTGTGCTCCTTAGTCGATTTTTACGGCACCTATAAGACAAATTTGGGGTTGTGACACGCCGTAATCTTAATGTCGCCACATAGAGAGGGTAATCTAGAACAGGACAAGTCAGGATTGCGTATCTGTTCCTGGAAGTGACTGTTGAAGTCAAATGGTCTGAATACACCAATATAAACTAAATCAATAACACGACTGTATTTGAATGCATTAAGCAGTCTATTAGCTTTAATTATTTGTATAATTATCAAGAGCTTTCTTTAAATAATATCACCTTAAATTTATACTTAAATTGAAAACGAAACATTATTTCTCGCAATAGGCATTTGTACTAGACGTTAAAAGCAAGATGAAATGATATGCCAAAGGGGTTTAACTTGCCAATGGGTGGTAATTATTTCAAATTAAATTTGACCGTTCAATGAAAGTAGATATTGTTATTATATTATCCCATTAAAAGTGTACGAGATGTATATATTGTTAGAAAATATTGACTAATTTATATTAGATGGCAAACAAGCTATGATTCGTCCGATTTTACCTCACTAACGTAACCATGAATGGACAGCTGCAATTTAAGAAACAGAAATGTATAAATGCTCATCTTATAGTAAAAAAAATTATAGTATTAATATTACTCGCTTAGTGAAAAGGCGTCAAGGTTTTTTATATGTTCGCGGTCTCTGATAAAACCTCTTAATTTGTTCCTCAAGTAAATTTGTATCTATTAAGTCTAAACTACATAGTAAATAGCAGTATGAGACTTATGAATTGTAGTCCACTTGAGACACGCCTAATTTTAACAGCTTGAGATAACACCAGATATATTCATCAACATTTTATTCAATTGATGTTCAAGATTGAGATTTATGGATAAATAGTTTTGGGGCTAAATATTTCATAGAATTTTAATTTATTTTTAAGAACTGATCATCCAATTTTAAAAAACGATAACTCAAAATTTCCACAGTGTCTCTTGTATTAGATTGTGTTTTATTGGTTACGTTACAGATGAACCAAAATCTGGAAACATTCTTGGTTTCGCTATCCGATCTAAAGACTTTAACGTCTATTATTTTTTATTTCATGTGTAAACTAAAATATAGGTTATTACTTAAGAAATATGAATGCGAGTACTAGCCAAAATATCTACCGGTAATTTTAGACAAAGAATATTAAAAAAAGATCCAAAAAGAAAGTTTTAAAGAGAGTCTATTGAACAATTTATTGTTGACCTAAACCTCCTTTCTAAGAAGATTACAATGAAGAAAGAAAATAGGCATCTACATAAAACTGTTCATTATACGCAAAGATCGATGCAATTCCAAAAATCCAAATTTGAATTCTTAATTTTTCGAATGAGGCCATTTAAATTGAAAATTCATCACAGATAGTAGAAAATTCTAAAGTTAGAGAATTAGATTGAGGTCGACACAGTCAAGATCACGCCTGGATAAATAAAATTTATTGTCGTTCCGAACAAATTCACTAGTTTGTTAGAGAATTGCTATTCGAATTGAGAATTGAGTGTATTTGATTAAGGCGAAGTGTTTTTCAAATAGTGGCTTCAACCCAAATTGTGGGCAAGTGCAGTAAAACCTATAACGTACTAACGTACGTACTTTTTTATGAGAATAACTCATAAAAATTATTAAATAGGTATACTGTTCTTTTTAGTTATATTTGCTTAAGTGTACTCTATTATTGACGTACCGTTAGCTATTGCAGTCAAAAATACTAATATTAAAGAATGGATACAAAATCCATTCTATAATATTATAATTTCGATGGTAACTCTGTCTGTCTATTATGCTTTCAGAGCTAAACCGCTGAACTGATCTGGAGCAATTTTGGGATAGAGACAAATTAGACCTTGGAGGAAGACATGCGCTACTTTTTACTGCTATGACCGAGATACCGATACGGAGCCGCATGCAAAAGCTATCCAAAAATTAATTCGTTTCCTTCAGAAAATAACATCATTCATGCAATTTTAGTATCCCAGAAATAGTTGCTAACAGATTCGATTGTCAATAAAAAATTGGACACAGTTTTCCTTTAAGAGAGACATTTATTGTTATTAATAATTCCCCAGGAATAACTTTCTAAAGAACTTTCTGTAAATGTCGATTCCCCGGTGAGTTTCTTTAAAAACAAATACATGTTTTATAAAAGTTAAATAAACCCTATAGTACGAAGTTTTTAGAAAAACTTTATTTCTATCTGTTTGCACGGTTTTTAAAAACAAATCTATGGGTAGTTTAAAATACTTGCAAGTTTACACATAATATTATTGAGAAGGAGATATAGGGTTGGGATATGAGCCTCTGGTATCCTCACTCACTCGGTGTAACATGGCGTAAAAGCTGTTTTATGCCGGTTTTTTATGAGGCCATGGTATCATCACTCCGGTCCAGCCGGCCCATTTGTGCCGAAGTACGGCTATCCCACGGTAAAACTATTAAAGCTCAAATCTTCAATAACATATTTTTTTATTTATATCATTAACGTTTATTTCAAAAAAACATATACAGCAACCACTTACTAGCTGGTCTTTCTATAATAAAATGTACAATATAACTTAAAATGTAAGTAGCGTGTGTTGAACTCTAGGTGAGATTCAGCTTGTATTTTGGGTGTAAGGTCAAAAGGGGTGTGAGTCTTAAAATCGGTTTTTGCTTTGAAGTTACTGTATGACTCCGAACCTGAATAACTTATTTTGCCGAATTATCGAAGGATCGATTTCCATGGTCGAAACACATAATAACCCTAAGGGATTAACATCTTATCTGACATAAAACTTAACCTTTAATAACTTGATATCAAGTCAGTTTAAAACAAATTGACATTTGCGTCCAACTTTAAGGCATTCTTCTTTATCTCCCCCTTAAAAGCAACTTTTAGTTAATATTACATAACTTTAGAATAAAAGCACTTCTTTGAGTTATATAAAAAATATTACTCTAAGAAGAGCTTTTCTTCTGAAGTTCTTCGATAAAAATGGACTTATTTTTTATGATGAAATCATCTATACGGTGATAAAACTTTACATACTTTTCTTCATTCAGTTGATTTTGAAATGGTAATAGCCTTAAATGAGAGAGCAAATGACATTAGGACAGCTTGTAAAATATGGGACAAAATTACACAACAATAACTTTAAAACTTCCGTGTTCCATGGTAAATTATGAAAATTTATTTACATCGTATTAAGAATTTATTTAAGAATACTTTATATTTATGAATTAAATGCAATTAATGTGGAAAGAGCTATGCTTACCAAGAATAAATAATAATTTATTATTATTATTTATTCTAGTAAATAATAGAGAAACAATATTATTTTTAGAAAAAAAAAATTATAGAAAACAGCAATGTTCCGCTATGTTAAGTATGGACCGTGTCTTGGTAAACTTAATGCGGGACGCCCTCTGGCCCGATGGACGGACCACTTGTGTAAGAAGGCCAGTGTGACTGGATGCAAACAGTAGATAACCGGGCTCTGTGGCGTGCTTTGGAAGAGATCTACATCACGATGATGGCCGTTTATGATGTGTTAAGTCAAAAGTTAATAATTACATAATTTACAATAGTGTCATAAGTAACGATTCCAACCTCATATATTATAAACTTATAATTTAATAATTAAGTAAATAGTTGGTTCATATCAAATAATATTAATATCTTGGCGCTTTCCGCTTGTTAGCTTCCGGCGCTACTCAGAAATATTGTTAATCACGTTTACTCTTTTTATATAATGGTACTTCCGGCGTAAAAAATCTTTGATGTTCCACAATCCTGTATTACCAAATAATTATTGTATTTTGATAATCATTAAAATAATTACGATAAGCAATGTGACCGATAACATATAAATGATATGATCATATTCATATATAATATGAATATGATCGATAATGGCAGATGATATAAATGACGCCTGTTTGAGTAATGCGGGGACATTCGTATTCTAGCCGGTCTACTTGATGTGCATTGGAGAATAATCGAAGTTTCTGCTAATATAATGTTTTGCTGTGCCATCATCTTGACTACGTGCGTTACAATAGTTAATACCGTTTGCAAAGGATTTAACGGATAAATACGAAAAAAGAAAATGCTATATAAATGCGTATGACACCAGACATATTTATATGAAATGGAGAATTTAGAACATAAAGTGTCACTACCAGTATTCACCCTATGACTATTTAAAGAGCCGACTAAGGGAACAAACTATACAGGACAGATGTAAGACCTACTTGTTTACTGTTCCCAACTTTTAAAACTCATCGGACACATACAAAGGACAACTTGGTTTACTTTTCAAAGCTACCATAAACTTTCTGTTATGAAAATAGTTTCAACAAAGTTCTATTGGCTTTGTAAAGTTTTATTTTATGAAGGTCTTTGTTAAAAAAACACTAGCAAACTTCTAAAAACAACTTAACAAAAGATGGTGTTTAAGAAACTATCATCTTTTTTATTATTATTATTAAAGCTTGCCAAAGTGACTTTACTCTGAGTGATTATTAGTGATATTACTCATACGAATGTAGACCATGGAGCATGATGAAACATGCCTTTTACGAAAATTATGTGAACAGAGGCGTATGAAATTTAAAATAGTTTAAGTTTATATGGCAAAGGAGTGCAGAAAGTTTGAAAAAATTAAATAAGTTGTGATCGAGTTTCGACCACTGGCCTACGAATCAGGGAATTTGCAACCAACCCATAAAGCAATTTGTATATACGAGTACAATCAAATAAAAATATAATTAATGTATTCCTCGGGGCGGCTTAAAATACAAAATTGAAATGAGATATATACATTTTTTTTCCTTTTGGTTGCGTCTACATAAAAAACGGCCACAATTTTCTCGTATGATCAAATTTCTATAAAATACAATAGCTATTGGTATTTTTCACATTTAATTTTCTTTTAAAAGAATTCCTGGGGAATAGAGTCACGCGTTCGAAACATTAGTTTATTCCGATTGAATAAAACGAAAATTGTATTCTATCTGAGCGTAATGTTTTAGAAGTTTGCTAGTGTTTTTGTAAGAACTTATTCAAGACTACAATATAATATTGTAGTAGAAATATTTCGTTATTCATGATATCTTTTGCAACTATCATCTTTTTTCTATATGTACTTACGATTCTATGATCAAATCTCAGTAAATTCTCGACAGACTATGTCACAAAAATGACAAATTTCAAAGGCTAATTTCACTCACTCCTAATGAATCATAGTCTTAGCATAAGTGTAGGATGACTTAATATACGACCTACTCTTCATAGACACTAGTAGATATACATTAATATCAAATTTATCAAGTTTCTGCTAATATAATGTTTTGCTGTGCCATCATCTTGACTACGTGCGTTACAATAGTTAATACCGTTTGCAAAGGATTTAACGGATAAATACGAAAAAAGAAAATGCTATATAAATGCGTATGACACCAGACATATTTATATGAAATGGAGAATTTAGAACATAAAGTGTCACTACCAGTATACCCAATGACTATTTAAAGATAGTCTTATCATAGTCTTAGCATAAGTGTAGAATGACTTAATATACGACCTACTCTTCATAGACACTAGTAGATATACATTAATATCAAATTTATATTCCACTATATCACTAAGTTTACCCCTGACCGGTTTCGGCTTTATGATCAAAATACTGGAGTTACTAGAAAATACCATGAGGCGAAATCGGTAAAGAGTAAACTTAATAATAATAGTGGGATTAGTACAAGTGAGTTTGATTCTAGAATGTTTTGCAACAAGTTGCATCAAGTGCCGACAATTGAGAATATATATTATAATTTTTTTTAAATATATTTATAACTATTTTTTTGCTTCTTCTGCTTTCTATTTTTACGTTTATGTTTTTGTTTACTGCATGCTTAGCACATGTATCAACAGTTAAATAAAAAATGAATCATTTTAAATATAAATAAAATATTTTGCGCGCGGTCAGGATTAAAGTCATAGAAAATAGTGGAACCAACAAGTAAGTTTGATTTTAGAATGCATTTCAACAAGTTCCATATATCAAGAGTATAAATAAAATAAAATGTTGAAAGTTCCTAAAAAACCCAACTTAATATAAAAGCTTTTTGGTTTTGATTTTATTATCTGACTACAACACCCAGCTTAGTAAGAAACATCGAGGTAACCGCTTAAACCAGTACGCTCCTAACGTTGTGTTCCTTCTCTGTAGTATTCAAGATCACCTTATCAAAAGGCCAAAAGAGCTCTTGTAACCAATTTACAGCTTGCCTTAGCAGTTTAACACTATAATCTATAATTTAACACACAGAATCTTTAATTTATTAAGAGCTGGAGATTTTTACGGGGCAGCTACTTTATAGTCTAATCTGGTAAAAAATGAACATTTCAATAATTTGCAAAACTTTTAGAAAAAACATCCAAGTATGACTCTATCAGGAATTGAATTAACGACACCACTCACAATTTCCAGAAATTAATAAATCAAACACAAAATGTAAAATAACAAAAAATGCTCATAGCCTCCTATAATGTCTGAATTGAAGGGCTTAAATACATTCGACTTTCGATTAAAGCCACTTAAATTGAGAACAATTACTAAATCAATATTTAGTAATTGTTCTCAATTCAAGTGGGTTTAATCGAAGTTTTGAAGAAAAAACTTTTCCAAACGCTAACTTACTGCAACACTGATTAAGTTTCCTACCCTTTTATTGGCTGTGCTCCTGGTAAATATATCGGAAAATTATTTTTAATAAAAAATAAGAACTTTCATATATTTTGTTTCGAAACTATCAACAGCCTTTAATAGTCTCCTGCTGAACATAGGCATCTCATTAGTAAGGAAGTTTTGTCTTATTAAACCACGCTCGCCAAAAGGCTTAGTATGAGGTTCGTCGCAAGAATTCCTTCTGTTTAGTGTTATTTTCAAAGAAAATTTGATTGCTTATTTTCACGTTACTTTACGTTTAAAATATTTCAAACAGGAGTTTAATAAATGTTGTCTACTAACTCAAATACCACAAAGAAGCAGAATGCTAATACTAATAGCTTAGCTAATATGTATTTAATTATTAACTTTTATTGTTTATATATGTCCGTTGATTATCGTGGTATAGTGTTTATGTCAGATAGACAGACAGGCAGAACTACTTACGAATACGAAATTAAATACGGGTAAAATATTAGTACTAGCTAAGCTTTACGGTGATCGCTTTACCGTAGCGAACGCCGCAGGACGAAGGTAGTCTAAAAAAGTATCTAAAGTTATGCCTTATACCATCAGCTATCTCATCAAATCACAGTTACAGAGGAAATGTGTTGTAAAATCGGTGGAGGCGAGCGCTGATTGAAATCCTTAGTTTCAATAAATGAATTAAGCTAGGTAGTTATTTACCTACAAACGAAAAACGTAAACCATAAGTATAGTCAATTTAAAATAAAGCTAATCGTTAATTATTGTAAATAAAAACTAAACGGACAAGACTTCATTTAAACACAAATTTGGTTTCACAAAGAGCAATTTAAGCACACAATACTATCACATAAATACAATAAATCATAATTTAAATAATAGAAAATTATAATGACTCAAGAGTGACACAGGTCGCAATTAAGAGGAGTGGGCGGAGCGAGATCCAAAGAGAAACTGTCTCCTGTTGCCGATCACGTCTCCGCCTCGCCTGACTCATAAAACTATTTGATTATGTCACGTGTTCGTAACAATTTTATTATTCGGGTACACTCGATCCAACATATCTGGCAGTCAAAGTCTCGTCAAAGTTTATATTTACCTTATGCAAAAATAATAGTTGTAGGTACTACGGCTGACTTAATGCTGCAGGCATTTTTATAGGTCTACCTAAAGGTGGTGCGGAAATCTATGAAGGGTGCAAATCGAGTTTAATGAGAAGAGATGGAAAATTGTACCATAAATATATAGATGCTCAAACACATATTTATACACATATATAATTCTATCTATTCTATTCCTGCCCGCTACTTACTACTAATTTACTATCTATATTTTATATGTTATAGATTATATAAACTTTTACAGTAATATATTATAGTGTATTATCTATGCAGCATAGCTTTCAGCTCCATATTTCCAATTATGTAAATGTTTTGACAGGTGATGTCGGCGCTGATTGAGATGGAGAAAACTTGAAAATCATAATGTATCTTATAATAAACAAGACGACATTTGCTACATGTAACATAATAATAATAAAGTAATAGTATAGAGAAGAACTTGTAAATGGCAGCCATATATATAAAAACTGTTTGTAAACAGACGCGACCATAGTTCAGTCTTTCAAAAGGAATAAATTTTCCCCGCAATATTTTTCATTATTACTCATCTCCTATTAAACGTAGCGTGATATTATATAACTTGAAGCCAGCCTTATGGAAATGGGATATTTAACAAAAAATAGTAACCAAAATTAGTTCAGTCCTTCGCACATGTTGCCGTGGCCAGGGGAAATGGAGATTTATTTTTGTATTTCCAGAATGTAGATGAATTTATTCCCGTGTAGTATTCCACGCAGTTACACCAAACATAACGGCGTCATTCACAATACTGTGTTTGAAAACTGTCCATCACTGTCACTTTAGAATATGATTGAAGCTATCTGGGTGTCCTCGAAATAAACACGTTACTAAAAGTTTACAAAATCTATATAAATAAAAATGAGTCACAAAAATGTATGTACGCATATAACTTTTGATCGACTGCACCAAATTGTATAATTCTTTTTTTATGTGTTTGTAATTCTTAAGACTAGGTTTGAATAAAAATAAATAAAAGAAAACCGGAGATGTTATATTTGTTTAAGTCCGTTTCGTCGTATACACTGCGACCCTGCAGAAATTTAGCACAGGCTTACTAAAATAAGTTTTTCGGTAATATATAAAATTTTCCGAAAAACGAAAAAGTGGTGGTACGGGGTCTCCTAGTTTTTAATGAATATGTCGGTATATTATAAATTATAAGCTTCAGATTTGCGGGTTATATTGTTATCTAACGTCATCAAGTTATAACTTTTTTATGCTTATTCAATTAACTATTAACAGTGATGATACTGGCCAGAAAAAATTCTAAAATTAAAACCAAGAAAAATATGTTGGAAATACAAGTTTAGAATACAATGATAAAACTGCTTTATATTATAGCATAACTTTACACACATCTACAGTCAGGGGTGTTCCTGTCATGATCTATAACTACCCTTGTACAACAATTCGGAACTTGTTGGCTCTTGATTCTGACATCTTAACTTTCTACCGAAAGTATCGTACCTACTAACGTGGCTATGAAATTGGGAACTAAGCCCGATACGAATAGAAAAAAAAATTGAGTTCAATTGGGGTAAAACTTCTGCAGTTGTTAAAGTGTAACGAATGAAATATTTTTTATGTATGTATTTTATGTTCATGTCGTGAGAAGAGGCTAAGGAAGGACAACTACGCAGAACAGCATCACTGTATAGAAAATGAACACTTAAAACAAATTCTTTTTTACGTGGGGAAACATCCACGAGTCGTCACCCCACCGGGGTTTACAGTAGAGTGGTGTGTCGGAATCAGACTGACAAAACTTACCCTACCTGCCTCTGAACTCTTTATTTAGACGACGTACTGCACAATAGCACTGCAAACAAAATAAATCTTGGATAAAAACCCCTTTTTTTACGTGTCGAAACCCCCTCGGGCGTTCACCCCACCGGGATTTGCGGCGGGACGGTGTGTCGGTATCGAAACGACTAAAACCACACGGTCTGCCACTCTGCGCCTGAAACGGGAGGGATTCGGGAACTGCTGTTGTTAACACATCCGGACCCTCTCAGTGAATAAAAACCCCTATACCAACCAATCTGGTCAGCGTGGTGTAGTAGATTCAAACCGTATTTCTAAAGATAGACCTCTATAGGATATAGATATGTGACTGTTTTGACAAACAATTTGAAGAGGTGTCTTTACTTTTTTTATTGTTTCGTAGTTCACATCTCAGAATACTTATAGTTATGTGTGTCCAAACGGTTAGTGCCAGAAAGATGAAACTTAAAAAAAAAACATCAAAATAATGCGTCAACATATTGTTTATAGTAATTGTAAGTTGGTCTATACCCCCGAAGTGATCAGAAGGTGGCGTGTTTCTCAATTAGATATACTTTGCGTATCGGTGGAATGGACTGACTGCAGAGCTTGAGTCACTACGTGTTACATTAGCTGACCATGCATTTACTATTTGAACGTATTGCATCATCGAGACCCCACAGTAATAAATACCAACCAATATGCGAAACCTACAGAAACCTAGTGCGTAGTCACACACTTAGCATTTTTTTACTATTTCATTAGCAAAAACTACCCAACATCATCAGCCTATAACAGTTATCTGCTAGACTTAGGTCTCTCCTGTTGCGCGTCATTCTAATCGAGTATGGACTTCTCGCATCCACCATCAGCTTCTGCCACGGGTCTCGTGCAGAACGTCACTCAACCTAGTCTGTAGATGTTCCATGCTACGTTTACCGTACCGTTTAATTAATAGTCTATTAAATACTGATAATAATATTTTATTACAAAGACATAAAGTTACTAGCATTGACTGAACGGTTGTAGAGGGTAATCTTCGGTTGTACTGAGCCGACCCTAACCGACACTGTTCAGGAATGACAGTCATATTTTGTCATGATTGAATAAAAAATTAAGTTAAAAATAATAGTATTTGTAAATCAAGCCGAAGAAAAGCGGGTGGTTAACGCCCAACGAAGTGGGCACGGGTCGGCTAGTTTTTTATAAATAGCACTTATAATAATATTACTTTCAAACTGTAATAAATGTTACGACCTCAACAATGCTCAAACTAATTTTAAAGTTTTTTTTGGATGGCTTCAACTAATTTGTCTAGAAAGTTTCAATAGCAGAAGGCTGAATATGAAAATTATCTTTGAAATAAAGTATTTGTTTTAGACAACAAATTGACTCGCCTTATGACCTAAGGCTATAAGAATTTATTAGATTTAAACCTATGTTCTTGTATGGATAAATGTGCCACTTTTTTTTCTTACATATAAATGCAAAAAAAAAAATACTTTGACTTGTTTCTTTTTGAGTTGCGTAATTTACGTTTCGAAACCTATAACCTATCGTATCTTCACCTACGTCCGTCCGTCGGTCCTTTGGAAGGTAGGCCGAGGAGCTTTACGTTCAAAATGGATGATGATAAAAAGATTATTGTGATACTCATATCCAGAGTACAAACTGCATGGACGTGTATTTAACACGTCGACAAAATACTAAAACAAAATCAGAATCATGATTTAAAATGGAATTAACAATTATTTTCGAATTGACGACACGTATATACCGTGGGAGAGCTACGCTTCGGCATGCATGGGCCGGCTCGACCGGAGTGATACCACGGCCTCACAGAAAACCGGTGTGAAACAGCGCCTGCGCTGTGTTTCACCGAGTGAGTGAGGATACCGGAGGCCCATAATCCAACCCTCCCCCTCACCATCCCCCTTCCCCCCAGGCCGCCATAGTGTGGGTCACCATGCTGCATTGTTCTTTTTCGCATTGAGGATGGTGGCCACCACTCTTGGATTCTGCTCATGCTTTACATCAGGCAGGGCAGAGTCATTTTGGCAGCTTAAATATATAAAAAAAAAAAGAACCTTTTTCCCAAATTAATTTTAGTTGTGACCATACCACTTTTTTGTGTGGAGCGACTGGGATCAGATCTTCATAACTCGGCCACTAAGATTGCTTAGTGGCCGAGTTATGAAGATCTAGAATTTCAATATAAACGTAGTATTCAAAGTCTTAAGGGTTTCAACGAGCCACAACGTTTGTCAAAAATGTTCGCATAGTGATCGGTATCGATTACATAGCGTGTTCCCCGAAGCACGGAGGAGCCTCAATATGTCAAGAATATTCACCCATCATTGAGGAACATATGTTCATTGTTGGAAAGGAATTCTGACGCTCACGGATTGCAACGCCTCTGCTGTATATAGTTCTTTTCGTGCCGTGGTAGGTCACGTCGGAATCAGCGGTTTGGGGGTGTTTAGGGACCGCAACTGACTACCAAGAAAATTTAGTTTAGTTTGATTTAGATAGTCTTAGGTTCAATCGTTATGTATTCAACCTTCCAATCATTTACACACATTCGAATAGCACCAACATTTAGTAATTGAAATGACTAATATTATTCCTTTAATAATAGTCGGATTTTGCCATCGTATTCGGTAAAGGTTACCGAATCGCATATAATTTTGAAGGTAGTTACGCGTCGTGGGCGTCTTCCGTGGCGCCGCTGCTGTCGGAGGAGCTGGGGNCCATCAGGCGATACGAAGGCTCGTTTGCTCCCGATTCCAAAAAAAAAAAACTAAATATTTTGTCAAGTACATCGGTGTATGAATGTTAATGTGAAAACCATGTATAAGAACATGTGCTACTAAAAACTATAAGTAACGAATCTTGTATATGTTCTTCTTTTGATGATATGGCAATCAGCCGGATCAGCTATTTCTGCCAATGTCAAGTATTTCAAGTCTTCAATTCTAAGTCTTCGAGTCTTCAAGTCTTCGTCGTGATGGAGTTAATGATAAAAATTATAAAAAATGTGGATGACATGAAATGGGGACCGTCTTTCGAAAAAACAAAAAACGATCTCTAAAAATGATTTGTATATGTTAAAACAACACATAGATGCATACATTTTGATTTTTGTTTTAGTCATTCGTACCACACCGACAGCAATGTTGTAATTTTGTTCATGTCATTATCAGCCTTTTGCAGTTCATTGCTGGACGTAGTACTATCTTATTCCATGTCACTGTGATCGATTTTTGGCTTTTCGTATCCAGCTCCTGCCAGCCATCTTGCACAAATAGTCACTCACACACACATTACGTTTTTTGAGACGCGATCACTCCTCTAGAACACTTTTACCCTAACAGGTATAAGTTCTGCAGCTAATGCGGCCTACTCTCTCTTGAGTTTGTTAATTAATAAATTTAGTTGAATGTTTTTATTATGAATTAGGGGGCAAACGAGCGGGCAGACGTATGGTAAGTGATTATCCCCGCACATGGACATCTACAATACCTGAAGCGTCACAAGTGCGTTGACGGCCTTAGGGAATGGGGGATCCTGACTCATTTAGTGAAACACAGCGCAAGCGCTATTATACAATGATTTTCTATGAGACCGTGGTATTATTCCGGTCGAGCCATCCCATTCGAGACGGTCTTCTACGGTTATCAGATAAACTTTAGTGTCTTTGGGTCGTTGTTGTTTTTAACATAACAAGAGCTTTGGCCTGGTTTCTGTTATGACCTGTCAGTTGCCTGATACCAAACCTCTTAAATAAAGTTTTCCATTTTATTTAGAAAAAGAGTAGGGGAAGGAATACCATAAATGTCCGTCTAGTACCTGGAGACACTACTAGGAAAGAGACATTAACTTCTCACATAAAGCAACATTTGATTCCAACTAAGCAAAGCTTGTTATATTTCATCTACATTGAATGATAGAGTACTTATATATTTTACTTTTTGTAAAAATAAAATTAAGAAATATTTAGCTATGTATGTGTAACACACAATACGTGAAATTAAACTAGATCCGACCATAAATTTCACTAGCCTAACAATGGACAGTTTCAGTTTCATAATTGAAATGTACATTTGCGGTAGATTGTTCGGTTTTATTCACAATGTGAGTCGAATATATCATAAATGTATTGCGAGCAGAAATATTTTATAGCAGAACAAAGCATTTACCAAAACATATTGGTGTAAAATCCATGTTTCTAATTAATTGTTTGAACGATTCCATTTATCTCTCTCACACAGCTTCCTATTAAATTATATAAAAAAATGAGCTACATTTGTTGAGTTAAATCTTGCAGGCCTTAATTATTTCTTATATCATCGGATATCTGTCAAAGTCAAGTCGAAATCGGTGCAGCTATTAAATTAGCTGGAAAAAACAGACAGACAAAAGGAAAAATAATTTTTAAATTGCTTTTTTTTGTAAGTACTGTTTATACTTTCATATGCATTTAGTGGAAAGCTGCTAAGTTGAACTTACGAATAGACGCTTCAATTTTATTTATTTGTATAGATATGGACACTTACTATAGTAGATCTGTATGGTTTGATATGTGAAATCATTATAGATAGTAAAATTAAAATAATCATGTAAATACATAATCTTTTCAATGTTAACAATCAAAGAAGAAAAATTTTGCTGCCTACAATTTATTTCATTGCCAATAGTGGTATTGACTGTACATATTCTTATTAACTCTTTATTCGCATTCATGCATGAATTTTATTAAAGTACCTTTAGTACCTAAAGTATTTACGTAAATAAAAAGAAAATTTTGCATTTCCACAGCAACTAGATACAGCAACTGCAATCTAAAGAAACAAAATAGAAAACGTAGTTGTCTATTGTTATTAAAAATTCACACTCACGTTAGCAAAGGAAATTGTGCTGCCGCCGTCTGATCGCGGAGTTAATATTGTAAGGATGTACAGTCAAGAGCACAAACATCACTTTCTAATATATGGCTTTTAAATCTTGGCTTTTTCCTTAATATTGATCATGTTTATAGACTAAATATTTACAATATATCTAAGTAACACAGAAGTATTTAAATGAAATATATGAATCCGTGTTAATATTTATATAAGACAGGGTGGATGCCATCGACGATGCAGATCCTGTGAAAGATGGCACGACGATCTTGACGCCTATTGCATAGACTGGTTGGAATTAGCCTTGTATAGAGAGAAGTAGCAGGGGAGGCTTTTGCCCAGTAGTGGGACACAACAGGCTCATACGAAATATTATATGAGTGTGCCCAAATGACTCTACTCAGCCTGATGGAAAGCGTTAGAGGAATCCAAGAGTGCTGGTTATCGTCCTCATTACGAATGCAGATAATGTAGCATAACATCAAAACAAGTAAGAAAATTGCAATTTAAAAATCTATCAGTATCTGTAATATCAAAATTTGTCATATAACAATATAATAATACGATAACTTTATTCAAGAAGAGTATACTTATACCTTTACGTATAAAGTTTTATTTAAAAATATAGAGTAAACTTACATAAGCCGTGAAAAACGTGTATTTATTTAAAGTCTTGACTGTACAATCGGCTGTGGGGTTTGCGTCGTACACTTTAGGTGCACTTGAATTAACTATAAGTTCGGAAACTTTGTTTACGGCTAGGTTTGTTTACGTGATATGGTACGGTTTTATCAGAGGAGAAACGGTGAAATGCTTCTTTATTCAGTTACGTAGGTGCATTTGCTTTGCATTTCAATGTGTTTTGAACAAACTCATGTAATCAATTTTGTTTATTACTATAGTACTAGAACCACTATGCATATACCAAGAAAGAATTAGAGGTAACTTTATAGGAAATGCTAATGAGTAAATCATAAACAGCACAAAGTTTTAAAAGTGCTATTGATGTAATCTGAGTATGAATATTTAGTTAGATTGTAGGAGAAAAGAGAGCCATTGTAATGTGATTTGTTTTACAGTTAATAAATAAATTATCGAAAAAAATACGTATTGGTATTCTCTGGTATTATCTCTAAGGCAAGTATTCTTGGCAATATAAGTTAAATAAAATGCGGTTGTCACCCCGATATGCGGTCTCCTAACCATATGATTTTCGAGGTATACAATTTAAGCCATATTTTAAGAAACAAAAGCGCTATTGTTTATTTACGCGCATAACTTCCGATCGACTGCAACTAATTGGATAATTTTTTTTTCTGTGTTGATTATTTTTAGGACAAGATTTGTGTAGAAAAAAATGTTTTTCCGCAACATTTGGTAAACTAAGGGAGGCATAATTACTAGAACAAGTTTTTCAGAAATTTAGAAAATATTTACGAAAGATAAAAATGGCGGTAAAAATGAGTTCTCGCCGGGTTAGCTAGTATCGAATAATTTCTGATGCGAGAAGCCCAAAATCGATTACGTTGGCGTGCAATGGGGAGTCATATGTACAGTACAAGAAACACATCGAAACTATGTCTTTTGACCAATCATATTCAAAATAACTATAATTCCGTATGAAAGTTTGAAGGAAAATTACGCTACACGACCCAAGAGGCAACCATTAAAAATAAACCACGATTTCTACTTTAGTCTCTATACAAAGTTTCTTATTCTAACGGCTGAGAGCTAAAGATGACCCATTAAAAGTTGCTTCTTAGAAAACTGTAAGTTTTGTAAGAAAGTTATGCTGGTTAGTGGAATTTTTATATTCAGACTACATATTCTTGCAAAACTTGCACACTAGGCTACTTTCACGAAAATTTATTTATTTTATACTGTAAAGAACAGTTCTAATGATTTATCACTCATACAAATACAATATAAATAGTTTTGACTCAATTTTTGAAATTCGTTATTTGTTTTTATATTGGACGCTTAAATCGGTTTAGTTCAAAATTATATCATGTAAAAATTAAAGTTGACTAAAATGCCTTGGGCAATCCACTAATAGTCAAAAATATATGAAGCTTATGAAAACATACACTATATAAAAAATGCCATTCAAAAGCTTTTATTGATTATTTATTATAAATGTGCTGACCGCAAATTAGATTTGTAGCAAGCCCAAGAAAACGTATAATATAAGAGCTGTGAATAATTCCCTAAAATATTTTTTATATTTGGTAAGTAAAACATACATTATAAGAATGACAGTAAATTATCTCAAATACTTTTTTTAAGACCGTATAGCCTTATACAGCTAGATGTATCTTTTGTCTAAATTAAAGCCAATTAAACAGTAGATTTCCACTTTATCGAATAAATCTCTGTTCGATCACTTGGCCAACTTCACAATAGCTCTGGAAGTGCCGTTCAATTGAGAACAAGAGCGAGCTCTGCCGAACTTATTCGATCATTTGTCAGACAGTAAGCTAAGACTAAAGACTGACTGGGTACTTCAAGAACAGAGAGCCTCTTGAATTTACGATTATCTTTAGTTTTTGTACGCTTAAATGTTACAAAGACTTTTCTTTAACGTTCGTCTAGTGTAGTGTTTACTCAGTCGCAGTCCTAAAGAACTTATTAATGTCAAACAAATAAGTTTTTTTTTATAAGTAATCCTTTAAGACTTTAAGTGGGTATAACATTGCAATGTGTGGCTATTAATACAAGCTGACTACTCAATCGCAATAGAACTAATTAGTTTACTTTAAAATTATAGATGGATTTCCAGGAATCCGTTGATTGTAAAGTAAATAAAAAACATAAAGCCTGTGAGAAATACAAATGCAACTCACGGTCACAACGGAAATTGTTTTACTTAACTTTATCTTACTTTATAAGTTAAAATAAGAATAAACCTTTAATCCTACACCTAAAGCGTTCTAACTTACTCATATTCTCAAAACATTTCATAAAAACAACACAATAGCGCACAGTTACGTACATAGTTCATACCTAAACAAAGAGAAAACGCAAAATAAATTCATCAAATGTGTTATTGAAAAACAATAGAAGAATTTTTGCGACCGCAGTCACGTAACTTGTGCCCGAGATGTATTTACCTCATAGTTCAACGCAATGAATTCCCTTCTGGCTACAATAGGCCTTCACACAATAGTCTTAACAATTGTACACTCGGCCCAAAGCATTTTATAGCCAGCAACGGCCACAATAAACACGACAACCAATTTCGTCACAACTCATTGGGTCTTATCTTGACCACAAAACCGATCCCGATATTTCAAGTAAAGATGTTAAAACAAAATTCATTGAATCTTTTATAATACATTACTTATTAGCTTTGAAACAACGTTTTCAGACACGAACAGAAGTGGGATTGGTAATGAAAGTAAGAGAACGAATTGATAGTTCTGTTAGAGCAAGCAGAACGTGAGAAAGGAAAAAATGGCCATAACTAGGCAGCAATCGTCGACATAATGCCATATTATTTATTTCTTAATAGCATAGAAAACAACATTTTAGGGGTTAACCAAGGAGGGATTTGAGCAGATGTATATTGAACGTAAATATTGCTTGATGTGACGTAATGTATACATTTGTATAAAACCCTCGCATCGTCACATCGTAATAGTTCGTTTTGTTAAATTGTGTTTATATTTTAATATGGGTGATATATTTTATACAATCACTGGTATACACTCGAAGTGTTATTTTAAATCCTAAGTACGATTAACTAAAATACGATTCGCAGTTTGACAATCTTATATTCCGTTAAGTAACGCAATTAACAGAAGAAAAGAATTAGAACTATGTATATCAATATTTATTTGGCTTTATATTAGTAAGTATCTATTTGACTTTGACTGCACGGTTGTTCTAGTGGTTTAAGCGATCGCCACGCCGCTTTCTACAGTGCCTAAATGTTGTGGGTGCAAATCTCACCGGGGACAACAATTTGTGTGGTCCACAAGTGGTTGTTCAGAGTTTATACCGTGGGAGAGCCACGCTTCGACACGAATGGGATGGCTCAACCGGAATGATGCCACGGCCTTACAGAAAACCGGTGTGAAGCATTGCTTACGCTGTGTTTTAATGAGTGAGTGAGAGTACAGGAGACCCATACCCCTACCCCTCCTCACTCAGGTGTTGCAGGTGTGCACGGATGGAAGTAATTGCTTACCATCAGGCAATATTATTTTACGTTGCCCATCTATTCCTTAAAAAAAGGCCGGGGGTTCTTTGTATCCTTTTCATGTTTGTTTGTAATTAAGCCGCAACATAGGATGATTATTCCTAATTCGGGAGTTGTCCTTTTAAAAGAAGAAAAATCACAATTTTCATAGTTTTACTAGTACTTAAATGTATGTGCTTTTTTGTAAAATTCCAGTAATATTTACTAAGTTTAGGGCTTTATTTTAGCGAAAAGTTTTGATCAAATGAGTCTTAACCGTTTATGGAACATCAAAGTTCTATGAAAATCGGTATCAAGTTTTTTTGACAGTTATTTTCTATTTTATTGTAAAGTTTGAATATTATATAAGAAATACTTACGAGTCAGTTGTTTTCATAAATCGTTGTCGATATTTAAAATTGTGAATTTCTTGATGATCAAACAAAACGATAGTTCATTAAATTTAAATAGTACTTTTAGTCAAAAGTAACAAATATAAGTTCATGCCACAGTCGAGTATCTGTGAGACAAAGAAACAAATAAGAAGCAAAGCTCTCTTGGCAAACTACCAAATACAACTTGATAACCAAGCGTAAATAATGTACTGTTTAATTAACTGTTATGTTGGTGCTTTAGGCAGTATCTTTCTGCATATTTCTTATTTAATTGTATTTATAGTTTAAGCTTTCTGGGTCTAAACTACACTTAATTAAGATTTAGACTGGTACGCGAACACTACTCTACGTTTCTAGAATGTATAATATGCAAGCCTAAGTGTTATTCTAGAGAATTTTTAGCCAACCTTTTGGCTTATTTCAACAACTTGATTTGTTCTAAGAATTTCGTATCGTCATTAACATCTAATTCTTTTTTATAATTTACTGTATTAAGAGTTTATGCAATTAACGATATGTCAATTTCACTGGTAGGTTTAGCAGTTCCATATATCTTTCCTATGATTGAAAAGGTCGCTAAAGCAGATTTCAGTTGGAGAACACTAAATATGGTCATCAACTATCTTTATCTTTAATCTATAAAAAGAAAACTCCCGCATTAGGAATATAAGTTCCTGTGTCGCGGGGATCTTTACAAACATACATGAAACGGACACAAAGTACACCCAGACTTAGAACAACAATTTATGGATCACACAAAGTGTTGTCCCATGTAGGATTTGAACCCACAACACTTGGCGCAGTAGGAAGCGGTGTGGCGACCACTGAAACCACTAGGCCAACCGTGTAGTCAATTTATATCAGCTGTTACATTTACTGATTTATAAGAATTTTTTCATTGATTTTGCAATTAACTATTTTTCTGCTGCAAGGCCACATTTTTTATTGTTTGCGAAGTGCTTTAGTATTGTCGTATTTAAAAAAAAGGTGTTGTGTTCACACAATTGAAAAATCATTTATAGTTTTGTGTTGATTAGTCCATTTTTAAATTTACAAAATAATCTATTTTAGCATGTTTATTTTTATAAACATAACTGAATTATAATGTCGAAATCCATTACGCTGGTTCTCAATCATTTCCGTCTCATTGAACCATTAGACGTTCTGTGGAGAAACTAACCAACCGTGGATTTATATATTTTCCTTGACTCTACAAATAAATTATTAAGTATCGAGGCTCGCTCAATACACAATCCAGTAGATCATATTAAATAACAAACTTGTTTGTTAACATTATTTTCAAATTATCCTCTTTATTTGGCTGCTTCGGTGGCACAGTGGGAGCGTATACGACTGCTGTATTTGTGGTTTCGGTAATAGGTATGATCTATAAAGATTAGTTACGGAGTATAGGTTTTTCTATATATAATATTTACTTATTTAAAAAAGTAAATAATCATTCTAACTTTCATAGTGCGAGCTCTGCTTAGTTTGTGGCTTTGTGTGTCAGATTTCTGAAATATTTATCCAGGATAGAAGAGTAAAGTAATGGAAATTTAACTTATTTAGTGCTCTGTAGACCTAAACAGGAACCGATATAGTGTTTTATGTATATCTGCCAGTCAGTCCGTCTTTTAACTTTCTTGAAGAAATAAAGTCGCATACCTTATGAATTGTAAACTAGGAAGAGGTCCTACAAAATTCAACTCTCCAAACTCTTAGAAACAATATTTAGATGTCGTTGTAACCTTTTCTTGTAATTTAGCGACCAGTTCTTATAACCTATCTCGAACTTCAAACTTACTGAAAATTATTTTCAGTAACTTACTGAAAATACTCTGAATTCATCTTAAAAAAGTATTTGTTTTTTTTACGACTTAAATTTTTGAAATAAAATAAAAAAACTAATCAATGAAAGTATTGCATTAATCATACGTAAAAAAAAAAGAAATAAAATTATTTAGAACCCCAAATGGCTTAAAATACATTATAATTATGGTGCCCTCTGCCATGCTAAACAAGGCGCTTACCTCAAAAGACCAAAATAGGGATAGATAATGTAAAATTATGATAGACCAAGAATACAGCCTTTTAAAACTAAACGATACTAAGAAAATCAACAATCAATATTATGTCAATACACTTGTCAATCTAAATCTATGGTATACATAAACACGTTGTCACCACAGATAATTAAAAAAGTCCGTATGGATTATATTTATTTACGCAACCCATAACTGTCGTTAATCCAATATGAGCTTCTCTGCAAATTCAAATTCAAAATCATTTATTCAATTAGGATACTAAGTGACACTTATGAACCTTAAATTGAAGCTACAGATAAGAATTATAGATCGACACAGACGCCAGATATACTGTATTGTCAAGGTGAATTAGGTGAAAACGCCAAAATTCACTGCCTGCCTATGTTGATCCATTACTTTCGCATTCTTATATGATTTTGTCGTCAACTTTATAATGTTTTAATACTTTACTACATACTTAAAGTACATTTATAAAAATCATCACGTAGTACAACCATACGATAACACGAAAACTTCGAATCGTATTTAAGGAAAGCTTTCAATTTAATAACAGTACAAGCGATCTCATACTTCGCGTTACAAAGTACATTCCATGGAGATTAGAATTTCCTAGGCCTTCGGTGTAACCGATTCGAACAAAGGATGAAAGTGATATTAAATAGCTTTGCTGTTCTTAATATATTGAAAATAGTCCTGCAAAATATTTTGGCTGGTTTCTTAGTCTTTCAACCATGTTTGCTGGCAAGTCTGTATACTTCAATGATACAATTTTAGATTTTTCTTTAACCTTATCTGTCTATGGATAATGCTAATAGACAGGCAGACAAAGTTATTTCTTGCCGCAAAACTCTGTTGTTTTTACCACTAATAGCTATTATCCAAAATAAGTAAACCCAAAAGAAAATAATTGATAAGTTTGAGTTAACCGAAGTGAAGCTAACTAGCAGAAGCTAAAAATGATTAACTACAATTCATCGGGAAATCTGTGACAGTATAATCATTTTTATCATTTGAGCCTTTTCACACGTTAGGTTGTGATCGGTTATTAATCTATGATGCAGATGCACTTCTATTATTTACATATTTCGACTGCCGTTAGCCATCATTACCTCAAGCACAGCGATATAGAAGTCCGGAAAGAACGTTGCGGGGACTTTTTTTGAGATCCAAGTTCTCGTAACAACTGCCGCATATATTCGTGTGGAAACTCGGACCGAAGGCTTAACCTAATCTCCGAGATATTCGAGGTCTTATTGTGTTAAGAATTAACACCCATTCGTAGATTGACCTGGCTATAATTGCTAAACTTTGCAATGTGCTTACCTTCTCGGTTACTATTTAACTACGATCCCAATTTAATCCACAAAAATTCTTAACTGTGTTAAAGAAAAACAAATAATACAATTTAATCGTAATTAGATTTGTAGAATGCAATGAACTCCCATTACGCGTTGCTCATTAAACTCCATCATATTATATTGATTGTAAACGGAAGAGTAAATGTACAAAGCGTGTCGAGAGTCCCCGGAGCTATCAAACAAAGAAATCATATTACGGTTAGAGTAGATTGTCATGTTCGTTTCGGCTCCTACGTAGAATATTGATAACATAAGCAAAAAATGCTATCTCTATTTCAGTACGAAAACTAAATTGTAAGTTTCAATTAACTAGCATACTTCAGTCTATTAAATCTAGACGATTTCGAATTCGTCGCCAAAAATGATGATAAAATAAAATAGTATACAATCCTTCAACTTCCGCCTCCAGCTTGTCGTATCTCCTTCAAGCCATTAATCAAACAAGTCAAACCCATCCATTAATATAAACTGTCGAGCATAAAAATTAAGCCACCCTTAAAATTTGATGCTACGGATTGTTTATTTAGTCTTTTTTAGTTTCTAACTATCACATAATGAAAAATGCGCCATTACAGTATTTTTCTAAGATAGAGTGTATAGAAGAAAAATCTTTGATTCATTTCTTATTCGTTGTTTACGATATTTGCAAGTATTGCCATCATTAAACTATTAAGTTTAAATTTACGCAGCGTTGTAGCAGTGTATAATTTCATCATTTTGTAATTGCTGTAATTGCAATAGTGTCTTTCTTTATTTTTTCGACCCTCAACATGGATATTCTAGAAGCAGAAGTTGTTCATATCATCACGTTACTAGAAACCGGGATGAGCTAACAAAATGTTGCTCGTGCATGTGAAGGTAGTCGTTACACTGTCCAAAATGTGTACAAAAGATATCTGGCTACATCAGGCGAACTAGATAAGGTCGCCAAAGGAAAACAACCGAAAGAGATGTTCGATTTATTGTCTCAACAAATTTAAGAAATCGTCATCGCTCCGCTGTTGAAGCGCAGCATATGCTCAGAGAAGTCCGAAATGTTAATGTTAGTGTATGGACAATAAGAAGAAGGTTTAAAAAACAAGGTTTAAAACCCTATAGACCTGCAACTGGTCCTAAACTTACCGTAGCTCACAAAGCAGCGGGGTTACAATTTGCTCGTGAGCACCGAGATTGGACATTAGCGATGGGGTCAGGAACTCTTCTTAGATGAGTCACGTATGTGTCTTTATGGTTCCGATGGTCGTAAAAGAGTATACCGCTGCAGTGGAGAATGGTATGCATAATGTGCTATTTCGGAAAGAGTAAGCTTTGGAGGTGGGTCAGTATTGTTTTAGGGGGGAATAAGTTTGGAAGTTCGTATAGAGCTGGTAATTCTGAAAGGTTCTGTTACTGCTTCGTCGTCATCACAGATATTCTGGGTGATCATGTAGTGCCATACTCAGTATTTATTGGTGATAATTTCATTTTGATGCACGATAATGCTCATCCCTATACCGCCTATACGTCAAAGTGTACTCAAATGAGGTTGTATTATCGGTTCTGGACTGGTCAGCACGGAGTCCAGACCTTAACCCAATCTAAGAACATCTCTGGGATGAACTGAAACGGCGGGTCAAACAACGGGAACCAGCACCGATGAAGTTGGCGCAGCTGACAATCGCTCTCATAGAGGAAAGGAACAATATCCCACAGTATACAATAAAAAAAACTTATTATGGCAATGAGTAAAAGGATGGTATGTGTAATTAAAGACAGAGGAGGCAATACCTCTTACTAGTGTACAGAAATTGGGCCGAAAGCGAATGCAAAATTATAATTGTCAAATATCCCTAGTTTACGATTTTCAAATTTTTTTTTAATATCTGGTGTATATCTCGAAATACACATGTGGCTCAAATGAAAATAATTTCATTTTACTTAAAAATTGAAAAAGAATTGAAATAATATCTAACAAGTTCGAAGGTAATTTATATTTATGAATTACCTGTGTGAGTGGTGGCAGGCGGGCCTCAATTCCCTCCGCGCGACCGAGTGCAGGTACTTCCCGAAGCAACCGTGTCCGGAAAGGCCTGCGTCAGTCGGAAGGAAAGGGTCCCGAGCTGCCGCCCTGCCCACTCGAGGATGACTGGCTGGAGCGCCTCCATGGTGGCAAAGCCAGCACGTGGAGACGCCAGGCGCGAAGACCAACGAGCCATCGTGGCTCGACGGGCGGCTTCACGCCACTCGCGTGCCTCTTCGGGCGGAGGACGCATGCCACTCTCCGCCCGGAATTCAGCCACCCGTCGATAAACTTCGGCGAGCACTTCCGCCTCCAAATCCCACGGGGGTGTACCGGCCAAGACGCACGCCGCCTCGGTCGACACCGTGCGGTATCCGCGTATGGCTCTGACCGCCAATACCCTCTGAGGCCGCCAGAGGCGCGCCTTATTCTGGGCGGTCAGAGCCGACACCCACACCGGTGCGCCGTACAGCGCCATCGACCGGACAACCCCCGTGAAGAGGCTTCGCGTTGCGACACTGGCTCCATCCAGGTTGGGCAAAAGTTGCCCTAGGGCGGAGGCAGTATCGACCAGCTTGGGAGCAAGCTGTCGGAAGTGCTCGTCGAAGAGCCACCGTCGAGGATCACGTCCAGATACTTCATCTGGGCCCGAACCGGTAGGAGGACCGAGTTGACCACTATGGAGGCGCCGGGGGGCGGCCCACGACGGGTTCGGTTTCCAGTCTGTCCCAACCACCTCCTTCAATCTAGTTGGAGTATCTTATTTTTATATTGGATAGAAGAGAAGAGAATTGAAGGAATTGATGTGAGTATTCTCACATCAATTCCTTCATATGAAAAAAGCTTTTGTCAGATAGACCATAAGATTTTAAAATTAACCTTTCATGTGATAGTACTCAAAGCCTGGTTAAGCACTCGCGTCTGCTGAACTGCAGGTATTGCCTCTGCGCAGCGGTAGTCATTTAAAGCCAGATGACTTGTCGGATTGCTTTGTTTTATACGAACCTGCGAAAGTGATTTATTTTGCCTGATGGAACGCATGGGCGGAATCCAAGAGTAGTAGTAATCATATTGATTGCGAACGCAAACAATGCTACAATGCAGCCTGGTGACCCATACTATAGCGGTCTATTGAGATGATTCTGCATTATTTCTGTATCACTCATAAAAGAAATAATAAACCAGAAACCAAAAAAATGATGATTTTCCACATGCTTTAGCTACTTTCATTATTACAAATGAAGCACCAGGATATATTTAATTATGTTGTCTAATGAACACTTTATTAACTTTACAGTTGAGTTTCACTTAAATTAACGACTAAAGGTTGTCCCAAAAACAGCAGAGGGACATTTTCACCATAATGACGCTACCGCATTACACAACACCCGCTCAACTTTAAGTAAAATTGCACAACATACACTAAAGTTAGACGGTATCTCTAAAATTTTCCTGCACTTAATTAGGTTTAAAAATTCCATGAGATGATCAAATGGATGCTGGAAAATTTCTGGTAACTTAATTTATTTGAAAATTGTCTAGGGATACAATATGGTGCTCATTAATAAATTATTATTCTACAAAAATAATTAAGTTACACTAATCCGTCAGTTTAACAACTTTGAGTTCTTACGTTCCATACACTACGAATGGGTAAAAAGACCCAATGCAATATTGTAAGGTCTTAAATAGTGGGCTATATATTTCGGTACCGTATTATATACATATAAAATTGTAATTCAATACCATATTGTTTAAATATTCCTATTTTTTTTCGGAATGGTGACTGTCTCGTTTGTCTAGTGGTTAGTGTAAGCGACTGCAGATCAAGAGGTATCGGGTTCGATTACCGGGTCGGACTGCTGTTGGGTTTTTCTCTCAAGAAATTCTTGACTGCAGCCTGGAGAATGGCAGCTGACGGTGTTTTGCGCCTCTAAGAGTATGTTAGTCCGTCAGTCTCGGTTATCATGAACACCTCTGAGAATCGTTATTGGGAAATCAGTGCCCTCAAATATGCTGATAAACTTTTTTTCCCTTTCTTAACATGTGGAAACCCCCTCGGACCTTCACCCCTGCGGGGTTTGCGACGAGGCGGTGTTTCGGAATCAAATTGACCAAAACCACACGGTATGCCACTCTGCGTCTGAGACGAGAAGAACCTGGGAACTGCTGTTATTATCATATCCGGATACCTTTCAGCGCCTGCCCGCACTGAAGCAGGCACTGTCATCTAATGGACTCTTTTTTATTTAGGCGACATACCGCTCACGCGTATTCCGCCTCCTCTTAGCTGGCTTCTGAAGCGAATGGAGGGGAAAACCCGTCCCAACCGTCCGTGGCCACACGTAAGGCGGCATGAGACATTGAGAGGGCCGCCTCTGCCGCCAGGAATTCAGCCACCCGTCGATATACTTCGGCGAGCTCTTCCGCCTCTAAATCCCACGGAGGTTTTCCGGCCAAGACGCACGCTGCCTTGGTCGAAACCGTGCGGTATCCGCATATGGCTTTAGCTGCCAATACCAATAAAAATACTGAGAACTAGTTCAACCTCCAAATTCAATTCAGATCAAAATATATATATATTGACTACACGGTTGGCCTAGTGGTTTCAGTGGTTGCCACACCGCTTCCTACTGAGCCAAGTGTTGTGGGTTCAAATCCTACATGGGACAACACTTTGTGTGATCCATAAATTGTTGTTCTAAGTCTGGGTGTACTTTGTGTCCGTTTCATGTATGTTTGTAAAGATCCCCGTGACACAGGAATGTATATTCCTAATACGGGAGTTGTCTTTTTAAAAAAAAAAANCCAACAAACTCTTCGGGACAACAGTACTGAAAAAGAGAAGGAAAACTTGTAAGAAACTCTATAGCAAACCGTACACACATACACATACAATGTCAAAGATATAGGTGTAAGTTTATACTTGACGCTTATGTCGACACCAAAAACTCGTTATCAAATAGCCTAGCATAGCCTACCTTAACAATTATTTTTAAAAAAAGTTGAAATATACCATATTATTTAAAAAATTGTAATGCATTATAAATACTCTGTATTATGAGTAAGCAACGTGTAAAAATTCGCTTACTTTTTGATAAACAATGTGTTCAGTATGGCATTGTAGATCAAAACTTTTCCAAACAGAAAACAATGTTAAGCAATTAAATATTATAGGCTGTTGTTGATAATGGTGACCATATTTTTCTTTGGTAACTATTAATATCATTTTTTTAGTCAAACTTGGAAAAAACTTTTCCAGTTATCACTTCATTTTTTTCTATACAAACAATAATGAACACATAGAAAAAAAAATCCTATTTGGTGTAGTTGAAAAGCTTAGCAATATGTATGTATACTATTGTTGACATACATATCGTCGATTCATTTTTATTTATATAGATTTAATACTTGACTTAACAAACACTGTAATTAGAACAGCTGTTTGGGTTGAAGTGCTTTCTATCAATCAATTAGGCTTAGTGATTATCCTTAATAGCAAAACAGATATCAGACGTAATTATCTAATTACAATGATATTCTAGAACATATTATACGTCGTTGTCTTCAACTAAACCAATAAGTCCAAATTTTCTAATGATTTTCATTTAAGTACTAGAACTAGAAAAACATAATCATATATACCAATAATATTTCAATTGAGTTTAGATTATGAGAACCGAATACTTAATGATTAGTTAGTTACTTTACTAAGACAAAACATTTTAAACTCTGTACATCAAAGCTAGTTATAGACAGAACACCTCTCTATTTAAGTTAATTTACTCACAACACAAACCAAATCACTAAAGTTATTAAGAACGAAGCATCTCAAAATCATTCCAGCCAACTAATTATAAGTGCAATACTAAACAAAAGGTATAAATATAATTTTGTTTCTGCAAATTGGAAACCAAAATTAGTTGAAGCATTTGTGAGACTTGTTCAAACTAAGTTTGGTTCAATTAACTTGGAGAAGATGCTGAACTCTAAAGCTATGGCTTTTAATATGGCTGCTTGGGGGGAGAGCAGTCGTCAAGAAACGTAGTGCACTTGTGCTCGTGTCACTAGGTAGGAGTCTCAAATTATGTATATCGTGGAAATATGAGAAGCTGGAAACTATGAACAATAAAACCAGTCGGCTAGCTTTGAAAATAATCTTAAGTTTCTGGAATAATTAACACCGAGGTTCTTTACTATCCAGAAACTCAATTTATGTAAAGGCTGTAAGTAAAAGTATAATTACATTAAAACTGGTATCAAAGTTTAGTGGTCAGTGATCCCGGCTGTTAAGCCAAAGGGTTCGATTTCCGCTCATGACAAATTTTGTGTGACTAACACTAGTGTTTATTCTTTTTGGTGGTAACTTTCTGTATATAGTTTAGATTTTAATGTATTGGCTTAACTCAAGTAATTTCATAGCTTCGATTCTTCCAATTTTTCTCTCTCTCGTGGATTTCCTCTTCTTATCTTCAGAGGATTTATTATCAAATGATACATTTATAGTTTTATGTTTATTGTTAAATATTTTTGGACAACTGATATACAACGCCATCTAGTATCCAACTAACCAGAGCCAGAGCTATGAAGGCTAGATTAACTGATAGAATACTTGAATATTTATATACTTTTTTTAAATATTATACTTAGAAAACTTCCAAACTCCGAAACAAATATTTTCACATCATATACTATATACATTCATCCGACCCGCGAATCTAACCTGAGGCCTCAGCTCAGCAGTCACATACACTGCCACTGCGCCACCGAGGTACTCAATTACTTGATTGCTCCCATATACCACAAAAAAATGAATGAGAAAATTAATAAATTTTAGACCCACACTTAGTTCTTACCTTTAAACATAAATTAACTTACTACCACTTTTATTGACTCAACTTTATAATATAAAAAGTTCTCATACACTTACTCGCTCTGGGGATGTGTTGCAACAACTCTAGTAATAGCGAAGTTCATAAACTGTAAGTGTCAGTGTTCATTTTATAGGCTGTGGTGAGATATTACTGTTACAGCCACAACAAATGGAGAGATCTGCGGGAGTTAAGTTCTGAGACTTCAGCAACTTCGTAGGGTTTAGTTCATTTATATCAGAGCACTTAAGAGTCATTCTGCTTCTGTCTGGTTTAATATTCAACATTTTATGTCAAGTTGAAAGTACTTTTTGCTTATTTCATTTTAAAATTGTAAACAATTAAGATTCAGTTATTAAAGATCCAGTAATAGGAAATAGTATACGTATTTTACACATAGAAAACAAGTGTCTAAATAACTTTAAAATAATTCAAACAAAACGTGTGTATGTATTTAAATATTAGAATAAAATTGAACAGACACATAGTTTTAAATTTTTATTGAGTAAAATGTTATTTACAAAACTGACTTTGGCAAAAAAATTCAATAACTTATAAAATTAAGCAAATATTTAAACTAAGAAAAATCTATTTACATTTAATTTCAATAACTTCAATTCGTGACCTCGGCCGTAGCCTTTAATACCTGTATAAGCCTTATTTGTATATTTCAAAAGCAAAGAAAATAAATTAACTTAATTTCTTGCAAGACTTTAATATAAGTAAAGGGAACGATTCAAAGAAAACCGCTACTTTAGTAATTGATCCCGAGCATTTTCAAGAAAACGGAGGGAATGAAATTACCAAGGTTAGATTAAGGTAAGTAAAATTGTAAACATTCTGAATTGTGATTTATTTATCTCACTGTGGGGTTTGGAATGAGAAAATTGACCTAGATGGTACTTATCGTGGCACGCGCAACCTGTATTAAATAATCGGATGAATATTAAATTCACGTTCAAATATGAATTAATAACATTTGAATATGGATGTAATAATAGAATATAGAAATTTTGCACAACGTGATAATTGGAAGGGGATTGAAGTTTTACTGTTATATAGTAGCTTAACAAAAACACATTGGATACCACATACGGGCCTCTGAATCCAAATAAGCCCGAACCAAACATATTAACGTACGATAGACAGAAAGAATGACTGTATTCATCACACAACTATCTATTCCAATATTTTTAAATGAGCAATTTTTGTATATATAATCTAAATATCGGAAGCGGCTCCAACGATTTTCATGAAATGTTAAGTTCACAGCGTGGAGTACTCCAGGCATCGTATAATTGACTAACTTGGTGCCTGATGTTCTGCTTACCAAGCGTGTAACTTAAACCGTATATCATAACGGAACGTAACTCGAGATGACACTGTCACACTTGTTCACGGTACACCAGGTTGCAGATTTGATCAGGTTAGCTTACGTTTTTTTCTTTGGGGTCTGGACATAACATGTTTTTTGAGTTCTAAAAGCACGTAAAAGTATTAATAAGCAAAGCAACACTGGTTTTGAATGCCCTTGAACACTAAACTTTTCTTATAATGCAATGAGGCAGTGAATAGATGGATTATCTACTGTTGATTATATTCTATCCTTCCCTAATCCCTACCAAATCCCCCTACCAGAAAATTACAGGAGGGGATTATATTTCAAATGAGTTTAACCATTTAGAGAAAAGTAACGAAAAAATTCTTTAACGAAAGTATCCATGTTCAATTGAATCTACTAATTCCGATCGAAATATGGACTGACTGACTGATTAAAGAAAATATATCTCATATCGCTTAGGGTATTTAAAAGCTTAACAGAGTGTCAAATTTAGTGGTTTATAGACAGAGAAAATGTGGGCGATTTGAACGTTTACTAAATTGCTGCCTTAAACCCACTTCTATCCAGCTTATACAAGTTAGTACTAACCGCAAAGATTAGATACATAATCTCCTAGTAGATTATTACGCCACACGATGGGTTTGTCTGTTCAAGAGTGCTTGTACAGAGAAACCCTAACTAAATAATTATTTCTACCTATTATATTCTGAATTTAGCTGAGCTTTATTTAAAATAAATGGTGGGAAAATCAATTTAAAAATAAAATAAGATTTTTACAAGATTGTCCGGTAGCGACAATCGATGTAATTCTGCCCTGTTTGAAGTGGGTTTCACAAGTCATCAGGCAAATATCAGCTGTTATAAACATTTCCATCATTTAATACAATAATTTCGGTGTCTTCCACAAAATAATTTCTAAATGACATCCCATAAAACCATATACTACTAAAAATTTTACTGCCCTAGTAACCAAACCTTTATCATTATATCTGCCGCAAACTCTCGACGGACCCTTCTTGTCTATCAATAACCTCATAGGACTAGATTTTTGTACAAAATATAAACAAAAACGTCACGTTCTATTACATGTACTGATGCTATCAGTCTTTGTCGACGCGTGGCTTGTCCCGAGGCGATGACAAGGCTCACTTTATTGTTCAAGATTCTTTGTCTAAAATAATAACTGAAATAGAATACACAGAATTTCCCCTATTTAAGGATTTCTATAGATTATGAATAGCGTTTTCCAAGTCTTTGCATTAAGCGTTTATTTAACTTTAGAAATAAATTTTACCCAGAAAATTACTAAAGATATTTATTTTGAAAAAATATTTAATGGTATCCTTTAAATGATGTTCTTCTAGCCGAATACGGCCACGACGGCCAGTCATAACGGAGACCAACCAACTACATAGGAGATATTATAGTGCACAAGTGTGAGCGCAAACACACGTGTACTCTTGGTTTCCTCTTTCTCATAGTCCGATGGGACGGTTAACCGACACGACCGGGGAGTAATTAGGTGCAGTACCGACAGCTTTGCGTGCTTTCCGAGGGTGGGAGAACCCCCGTCGGGTTCAGAACCCAACTTCCAAACTCCGAGCTGTTATTAAGTATTTATATAATCAAAAAACACAATAACACTTAAAATACATAAGAAATATTATTTTACGTCTCTTAAGTCATATTTTCTAATTCAATAACTAAATATAGCTATTCATGAGATATGTAAAAGTGTGTTCGTACATTATTAAAGTATACAAGTGGCAGATGACGCTGACTTAATCGAATAACCACTGTTTTATGAGCCATTTAAAGATATTGAAAATATTGGGTGAGTGCATATGGACGGGGCAATAAATATATTCATCTGCTAAGAGGGACATTATTGGAAAATAATAAAACGTTATTCGTGACACAGGGGAGCTAGTGGCGGTATGTGAATGGGAGTAAACTGTAAGTATGTCGTTTTCTTATCTCCTCTGCTGCTGAGCTGCTGTTCTAGTGATTAATGCTCCTTACTACTCAAACCCAAACCCCGCACTCACCTGAAAAGAAATAAAATACTGGATGTAATTTATTTATTTCGTAAAAGTATGTTTGCCACTGGTCCAGTTGCCATAGTACTGCCTAGTATGGGAATAGGGGGACGTCTGTGAAATAATATTATGGATATAAATAAACCCAGAGGTCAACAAGCTTTGATTCCCATAAGCGTTTCCAACAAAAAAAACACCAAGAGTGGGTAGATCTTTCTGAATTAAAAAATACAGTGACAACAAATGCATGCTAAATTAGATGTATTTACATTTTCTCAACCTTAAATATTCAGAAAAACCCATCTGATTCTATTAACCCGATCTAACTATCTAGGCTAGGCAATACAAAAAGAGATGATGATGATTTCAATAACGATTGAAAAATGGTTTACCGAAAACGATTTATTCCAAGTGTAGCTTTCCCACTATGGTGATTGACGTTCCATTTTGCTGTTAGCAGCTCATAATATATTTACACAAGAATGAACAGCTTAACATCTGTTCAAAATTGACTAAGAACCCGTACCGCAGTCACAGAATGATTTTCCTCGGTACCAACTTACTATAAACTGTTACTTAATATTCAAAATGAGTTTTGTTAACTTTGAGACACCACTAAATATCCGGCAGCAGAGTCACGGCGCTTCTATGAATACGTTATTATATTATTCAACTCCTCCATGAATTTATGATAGCGCCGAAATTTTATTTATTTATTTATACAGCTTTATATATAAATAAAAATCTTTATATATAAACAGCATATATGTATAAATAAAAGTTTGGACTTTTAACACAATGTGATCTAGCCCCAAGCTAAGAAGAGCTTTATTGTGGGTACTGCACAACTGAAATAAATACAGTTGCTATTGTTTTTGTAAATACATACAAGTTAAACATATCATATATATATATTACATATATACACCATATTACATCTAGATTAATAGCACAAAGATAAACCTTGGTAGTTTTAGTTGCTATTAAAAAACCTAGAAAACACACACTCCGAAACAAAATATTACTTATTTGCAGATCATAAAAACATTTGGACCGACCCGGAAATTGAACCAGATACCTCAAACATTACAATCGCATTTCGCTACCAATCGCAGTCAGTTGTAAAAAACTACATATATACCAGTATATATGTAGTTTTTTCCTTTTCCTATGTACTATTCTGTAATAGAACACAGGAATTTTATCCTTAGAAAAATAATTTAACATTTTGTGAGGCTCTCTACATAGGTGAAAATTGTGCTGAAGTTAGCTATAGGAAAAAAACATTTTTCTTCAATGGTGGTACAGAATTAAACTTAAGGGAACTTTTTTCTACTAATAGTAAGTTAAATAAGATTATTTCTGTAGATTTTATTTCTGAAAATGAATTTTATGTTCTTATAGTTATTCTTAAGAACCCATTTAATGAAAAACCAATATCATAAAATTTAATTTTCAAGAATATTTTGTGTGAGACAAGTTGACTTAGTACGAATGTACAAAGGCACCGCGGCACATTAAAGCATCAGCAGCCATTAAATCCATTAGCCGTTGCCACTACAAAGTTGCAACAACTACAGAACTGCTGTATTTTCTAGTAAGTGTCTTAACCACTTAACTGTTCTACGTACTTTAAGTAAAAGCAGCTGTGCTGCCTCTAACAAAGACTGTACAGAGGTATCCGAGATAATCCCAATTAGCAGCTTTTATCAAGGACTTTACTCACGTTTTGATAAAAAAATCGGGGATCCTAGGGAAGAGATTTTATTTACAGGTAAAAAGTTTCATAGATTTTTTTTCACATTCATCTTCACTTAACAAGCTCCGATATACAAGGTTATTTTGTCTTGTACACTTTGTCCTGAGTTAAAAGCAACCCAATAACACAAACAAACATCCAAACTCACTTTTTATCGCGATAACCTACAAAGACGCGGGAGGAGCCGCGTACAAAAACTAGTATTATATATAAAAAAATGAATTTCAAATTTCATGCAGTTAAGCTTCTCCGATTACTGTTTGAAATCTGAACAATTCTTTCTATTTGTTGGATTCATAAATTTATTATACTATACTTTTCTAAGATACTATGTGATAAGTTAAATTTTCCAGTGCTTGTATGTTTGGTAATAATTTACAATTACCACTATTACAATTAATAATTAGCAGAATAATAAATCGTTATCAATGATATTTTGCTATCTATGACAAGCAACAAAAACGATGTGTTCGTAAATAAGTATATTATTTGTAAACAAAACAGGCGCTAAAGCGCTCATAGCCAATACGAATGATGTGAGCATTGGCAATGTGTCGAAGTGTTTTAAAAATGTAGATAAATTTTCGTACTCGATTTGCTAGGTTTGTAATGTGTGTTTTAAAATTGAGATGTTTATCAAATATGACTCCAAGGTATGTGATGATATCGGTAGAAGTTATGGATGGACGGCAACAATTAGGTGTGCCGCTGTAAGAGGTGTGTGCTTGAAGAATAATTGCTGTCTTCGGTTATAATGTGGCGTTTAGTGAGAATGTGATGTGTGAGTTTAGTTTTGGCGGTGTTAAGTGTCAGTGAGTGAGAGATGAGCCATTTATAGATTGTATTAAATCCATTTAGAGCTGCAGTTTGTATTTCTGACCATGAGTCGCCGTGGAAGGTAATGGCAGTGTCGTCAGCAAAGGAGATGATTATTCCTGACAGTTGGTTGTTTAGCAAAGAACATTAATGTAGACCAGAAATAAGGTAGGGCCTAATACGTTACCTTGTGGGACTCCGTATGAAATGGGCAGCTCAATATTTGTTAATTTTTACTCTTTGTGAGCGCCCAGTGAGATAGGATTTAAAGAGTTTAAACTATAAATATCTAACACCCATTTTTTCAAGTTTTTAAATAAGGCAAATGAGAGGGACCGTATCATATGCTTTTGCAAGATCCAGGAACACTGTAAAGACTTTTTTATGTTGATTAAACCTCTGAACTATTCCACTAACAAGCTCTAAAGCTGCAGAGGAAGTCGATTTCCTTTTTCTAATACCGAACTGGTTCTGGTACAGCAGCGCATTAGACTCCAGATAATTAATAAGCCTTTTAATCGTTAAAAGTTCCATGACCTTAGAGAGTGCCGTTAAAATGGCAATAGGGCGGTAATTGCTGATAGTGGTACGGTCACCAGCCTTAAAAATTGGATGAATGATTGCCTGTTTAAAGGAAGATGGAAAAGTGCCGGTGGCAAAGCACAGATTAATAATATGGCATAGTACAGGTGTTAGGATGACGTAGTATCTTTTTAAAAAAATGGTAGAAATGCCATCATGACCTACTTTCATCGTTGCATTCGATTTTAGCGACATTACAGTGGCGGCCACTTCGTCAGCGTTCGTATCTAAAAGAACAAATGAATTTGGACATCTATTCCTTGAGGTCATTGGTAGGTTACCGAGGGTATTAGTTTGTATAGTTTTAATATGATCAGCTAGGTCCTTTCCGACATTCACAAAGAATTCATCAACCTCGTTAACTGATTGAGAGTCTTCTAATCTTCGTTAGTGTGATCTAAATCTACTGCATTAAAATTTAATTGAACCTAACTGAGGCGATTAGGTTTCACTATTTGAATAATCTATTTGTCATAATTAGTAGAACTTGAGAACAAACACAGAGGTCACAGATGTCTTGTGATAGTGTCTAACGTCTACCAACTATTCTAACAAATAAAGTAATTAGTCTACAGTTTGAACGTCTCTATGCACAATTTATTTAATAAAAGTAATTTCTCACAACAACTTCATTCGTATAAATGTTACGACCGCCGCACAAAGGAGAAATACCACCGGCAAAGTATCTGATGTTTCATTCACCATGCCTCCATATTCAGTAGTTAAGTGTACTCGATACATTCACTCCATTTTTAATTATGCTTAGTAGAATAGTACATTTCTAAGGAGAGGCCTATGCTAAGTAGATTGTATGTGTGTATATACTGTACTATGTGGACTGTACAAGGCTGTTGATGTTGTAGAATCTATAAAGCGAAGTCGTTTCATTCACGTATTAATATGTTGCTAATCAACATATTAATACGTGAATGATTAGATTGAAAATTTTAAGATATATTAACGAGTAAGTTATTAAGTACGTAACTACTTATAACCACCAAAACCTATCATATCTTAAATTAAAAACTTTAAGATTTTATTTCTACTTGTTATTTTATTCATACACAGCCTACTAATATTTAAACGCGAAATTTTATAAGTATGTATGTTTTATATGTATGTACGTGGAAACAAATAATTGGATTTCAATGAAACTTTCAATAATATAGATAATACATTAGAATAACACATAACCTACAATTTATAAAGATATAATTCACACTATATCTTTGTGTTGCGGGACTCAGCTAGTTTTAAGATATATTAACAAGTAAATTATTATGTATTCATTGGCGTGTGGCTTTTACTCAAAGTAAGGAACATCACAAAGTCCTTAGATTTGTTTTTCTAATCTAAGTCAATTAAACACTGGTGGGTAGTAAGCCCACATAAAATAAATATTAAGTAAGCCCACTTTCATTCATACAATATAATAAATAGAGACATTAGTATAACAAGCTGATAACAACAAAGTTATGGGTACGTATTGATGTACTTTGATTTTTTTTTTGAAATTACTTTTTGTCTCCAAAAATCCTTAACATAGCTTTCTTTATTTTTGTGTACCCAGTGTTACCCTCACGTCTAAGACGAATCTATTGATACCACTCACCTAAAGATACGATAAGCCGTTTAGGCTCTTAGGCGTGCCAAAGAAATATGCATACACTCCAAAAACATAACCATCTTTCTTTCGCAGTCGGGTAAAAATGGCACAACACTCCACTCAGTTTGCAGACAAGTTTTTTACTGTGCGGGCAGTAAGACTGTGGAACAGCTTGCCGAACACAATTCGAAAAGCTAAAATCTTGTCTGTTTTTAAAAACCTGGTAAAGAAATACTATATGTCGCTGTGAATAAATTTGTTCAACGTACTAATATGATAAACGCGAAAGTTTATATGGATGGATTTTTGTTACTCTTTTACTTAAAAAGTAATCAACGGATTTGGATGAAATTTAACAGTAATATAGCTATTACATCAGAACAACACATAGGCTACTATTTGCTGCTATAACCGACATATACGCGAGCGGAACCTTGGGCATAAACTAGTTATTTATAAAATATATTGTAGTCTGATATGTATATGTGTAGGTATATATGTGATTTTTTTATATTATTTATTATTTTAATATTTACTTGATGGTGTGTTACTAGTGTATAAACTGCCTTAAAATCATAAACACGCAATATATATACCAAGTTTGTCTGCAGTTGTCTCTGTGAGCGATAATTTGTTACGTTTCTTACTTTGTAACTCATCTTTTATTATGTATTTATCTTGTATATACAATAAAGATATTCAAATAAATCAAAGAAATATTAATTAAAGATAAAGACACAATAACAGTTCTGCATATTTTTTAAAATATTTTCGTACATCTAACACACAAAGCCATCTAGTCCCAAACTAAGGATTTATTATAGGTACCAAACAACCGATATAAATTCGTATACATTCTCCTTCTTTTTGTAAATACATACATACTGTACAAAAAAAACATACGAGATCCGAAAAATATATTCGCAGATCATACAAAGATTTGGTCCGAACTGGGAATCAAACCCGAGATCAGATTCATAGCAGTCGCGCACACTGTAACTGCGCAAACGAGGCAGTCGTTCTATTCTTTACAATGTCAAATCCTAAAAAAGTACTTAAACTTTCTCAGTACTTTCTATATTTTTTTCCACCCAAAAGACGTTTCTTTTAAAGAGTAAATATTTCAGTAGGCCTTAAATTTAGATATGAGCCCCAGTTCTGAATTTAAATCTGCATTAGCGTCAACTCACACTATTCATTGTGTGGATTTTTAAAGTCTATAAAAAAATTGGAATATTTTTAGAAAAACTTATAGATTTTTTGAAAGAGTTAAACTATTTATTGAATAACAATTTAATAAAAGCCAGTCACTACACTCGAAACTTATTTAACTTTCAGTTTGTGAACGATTAAATTGAGACGTTTGGATCGAACTTCATTAATTTCAAACAACTTTCAAAAGAACAATAGTTTTTAAAAACATAATTTAAGTTAGTAATTTCTAAATATAAAGACATTAATTTATCAAACTTGAGTTATATCATACACATTCACCTTATCTCAAACTGGACAAAGCCTGAACAATAATAAACAGACTGCTGAGAAACACACTCAAATATTATGTAGTAGATCCATACTAGTATTATTAATAAATTTTAATCAGTCACAAAACAAATATGCTTGTATTCATCACACATATAATTTATTCTGGATAAGAAGATTCGCTCATAGGAAAGTTGCTCTCGGTGATTAGAAACTAAAAATAGTGATTAGAAGAGATTAGAGGGCAAGTAACGACGACGCGGGCAGTACCTGGATAGGTGATAGCTAGTGGCACGATAAATGAGCGTCTCCGTGAGAAGACGGAGGTCACGTTAAACAGTTGGAGACCTGTAAGAGGCTTCAAAATATCGAATAGCAAGATTACGTAACCACAACGTTGTATAAAGGAGGCAGCCGTTCTCTACGAAGCGCGCAAAGGGTCAACCCTGCTAGTGCTAGAAGACCGGGAGGTAGAGCGTGGGGAGCAATTTGCAGAGCTTCCGCATCCAGCTCTGCGTATGGAGTTGAGGTTCCAGAGTCTGGAGGACCAAAGCCTGCTAGACCAGCACAACGTGCAGTCACTCCGTTTTTTACCGACGGAAGCAAGCTACAGGGCAAGATCGGCACCGCGCTGTCCATATGGGACAGCCGGGCCGAACTCCGGAGCTGGAAACTGTGCTTGCCAGCGTACTGCAATGTCTACCAGGCTGAGCTCTTGGCCATATGCAGAGCTTCGAGCGAAATCCTCACCTGCAGTGCGGGGAGTTTCGGCAACTACAGCGACTCGAGGGCGGCGCTGGAGACGGTGACGAACCCCGGGACCCTGTATCCTCTCGCGAACAAGGCGCGACGAAACCTCAGTGAGGCCTTGATCCGAGGCAAACGTGTGGCTTTGTTCTGGAACAAGGCCCATGCCTGTATCGAAGGTAACGAGTGCACTGACCAGTTGACTAAAGCAAGCTAAGCAGCACTTTCGTGTCGGAGGTAGCCTGACTACGACCTGTGTCCGATTTCATTCGTCAAGCATCAGATTCGTAGCGAATCGCTCGACTCTGGGGGTTTTTCCAATACTTGCATCGATTCAAGTGTCGGGAGAGCCCGTCATGTATCTGTGACCCAGCCCAGGAGGAGACCGTCCTACACATTATCTTTGAGTGCCCTGTATTCGGGGCAAGAAGATATAAGACTGAACAACGTCTTGGGGTACAGCTGGTTAAGGAAGAGGCACACCTGCTACATCTACAGCTCATGTCAACAATATTTACTAGTCCGCTTTTGATTCACTAAAACCTTGCTTTCAAGAAGTTCTCGTATAGGGCTCGTTTCAAGGTTTCCTTCTTTTGTAGTAATGCTAAAGTTAAAGTGATACGATACTCTAACTATGTACTGACACGTTTTAGATTTTAAATAACTTTTCTTTAAATATTTAGCAGGTTATAATGTAGAGGTATTGATAATGGATATTATGTCCACTCATAATAATCTCTCGGAAGCTCTCTAGCCTATCGAGGTGATCACTCCAGGCCGTCAACGGCCCAAAGTTTTTAAGATTTTTTTTACGTACTAATTGACGTTAACATTAAAGCATATCAGATTATATTAGTATGGCTAAGTTTGGGTAAGTACTTATATTATTTGCTTGTTTCACAATAACAACAAATATCTTACGTTTGAACAATATCGTAGTGACCTGAAAGCTAGAATGAGACTAATGACAGCAGAGAACAATTTGAACAGAGGTATACAAACTACGATAATATATTTCAGCTAAACTGTGAAGGGACCTTTGTTAGAAAAGCGTTGTTTTGACGTGTGCCAAAAATTTATGTTGCCAACAGAATAGGTGCTCATTGTTTTAGATGCTCTGACTGAACTATCACGAAGTTTGAAGTAAATGATTTGTTCCTTATCTGTTTCTGACTTATGGTGAGGCTTTATTGTTATAAATTTTAGTACGACAATGTAGTAAAAGCTTTTGAATAAATCTACGTAACTTTTATCGAGTATTTCTTCTTCTTTATCATTCCCAAGATTATTTGGGCTTTTGCCCGGTTGACTGCTAGCGGCATTTCCTGAATGTCAGTTTTTCCACCGAACGAGTGGCCTCATACCTCTGCAACCCTGAGTGTGAACAGAATTTAAGGATTAAACTAGTTGTCAGTATGTTTGAGGGCACTGACTTCCCAACAACGACTGCCATAAATATCCATAACAACCTGGAATCCAATTCTTATTGTGTACAAGTGTGATTACATTATAAGTAGTTTTTAAGGGCATGGATGGGTGTCAAGCATATAGACTTTTACCTGAATGTAAGTGAATACCGGTACCCAGGGGTGTTAGCACCGAAGAAATGTAAGTGCATTGCCACCATTTGAAACCCTTCCCACAAAATCTCGCCAAATAGCTTAATTGGTTACTAGCAACCTCACTTACTAGATGAAAAATAACGAATTAATTACTTAGCACAAATAACCTTCTTCTTATATCAATAAAATAAATGTTAGTTCAATTAGTGCATTAAGTGTAAATGATTCAGTTTGATTATAGAACCTTAAGTTGTCTATCACTTTATTAACTATCACGGAGAAGTTTACGTCAGGGCAACTTTATCTGTACCACTTCCACACTTATACACCTTAATTAGTAAAGTTTTCATTTGACTCGAGTTTCCTAATCAGTCTGTTAACTACCGTTAATAAAGATTTAGGCACGATAGAGAACATTTCTTGTTAGTTATTGTCTGTTTACGCAATCACAGTCTGATTGTAGATGTAGGACAATTTCAGTGCCCTACCGGCCGGTCATAGATCTGCCTCCGAAATAAAGAAAGCGTGCGCGAGCGTTTGTGAAGGATTGTAGTTTGTGAGCGATTGTCAAGTCCTCACAGGTGTGTAAACATAGCATGAGCGTTTGTAAAGGATTTTAGTTTGAGAGCGACTGCCAATTCTTCGCAGGCGTGTAAACATAGCATTAGGAGTATTTGGCATCAACAAATGCGATACTTAAGAACTTCATCGTCTTCTTAATATTTGGGTAGGAAATAATTTATCATATCATATTAAGAACTTTAGTTGTAGCTTTGGTAACTTTATAATTTTTTTTATTATATTTTAAAACACATATCAACTAACAGTAAGTTTAGTATAAATAATACACGAACTATTCTCAAAAATATAAATCAGGTAATACGAATAAACCAAAATTCATTTAACGAACAATACTGCTACCTGTATACACATACATAGGCAAATATACGCATATCGCCACGCACGGATGTCTACACATATCTAGTTCACAAACGCTGACTACGCCCGCAGCATGGAGCCACTGGCACACAATGGTTTTGTGTAATTGTTTTGCTAAAACGCAAAACGTGTTAATTTCCCGGTTGAATACAAAGGAGCGAGATAGCATTCATCTGGTGAGGCGATAACGCGGACAAAGTGGTTCATGAGGTGCCATTGTAAACCTGTTACAGAAAACCAAGTTCGAAATGTGCTTAAAATATTTTGGTTTGCACGAAATTTCATAAAATATATTTTTAAAATCGCCCTACTGTATAAAAATTTATGCGTGGTCATACATAAAAAAAAAATACACGTGAAAATCGGTGAAAAACGAAGCATCTCTTAATCGCCGCCTTCCGAGTTCTTTGAACGTCTTGTTTTATTTTAATGACTCGTATTATTTGAACCTATAGACTATTGTACCATGTCAAGAATTTAATATAACTTTAATTTTGAGCAGTCCTAGACACGCTTATCTGCTGGCCACATACCTGGATTACGAAAATCACAATTTTAACAACGTGTTTATAACTATCGACACGTTTGTTAATGCAATTGACATACATAATTTTCATAATGCAGCAATATAATCAATATACTGGTGCATTACTACATAATAGTTATAAATAGACGTGTTCAGAATATTTTGGATGTAAATTTACTCCTTTCCTTAAAAAAAGAAAACTCCTGCACAAAATTATACAGAGGAATTTATTCTGTGTCGCGTGAGGCTTTAATAATAATTATAAAAAATGATGCCTCGTAAGTTATGTACTTACAACATTTAGCTCGATAAAAAACGGTGTAGTTATTTGTGCAATCTAAATCTACGGAATGATATTACTTTATATTAATACATAATGTTCATACAGAAGGTTAAATAAACTTGGACAAAGCTCCGTAAGCAGTTCCAAAGTACTCGAAGGCATTTACCTAGAAACGCCTAATGTAACTGTACTGTATGAAGTAGGCACTTACGCTCACTGCCTCTCCTCGACAATGTGCAAATGAGATTTTTACGCAATCGCCACGGTTTGCTAAAATTTATGAGTTGATGGTTCTGACAAATTGTCCTTTTTATGGCATGGGTTTATAAATGTTTGTGTATTTAACCTTCACTTTGGCTTTGCATCATCAACATATATTTATTATACGGCAACTTTATTTAATTCCACTAGTTAATTCCACTGCTGGACATAGACAAAGGAGACCTCCTTGAAGAAACAAAGGAAGTTTGGCCTACTATACTGAGTTGGCCAGACGCAACGTTGTGGTAGATAGAGGGTTTGTTTTAAGTCTTCCTTTTTTCTGCAGTGATGTCCTACGTAATTTCTCTCATTGAGCTGAAATTTGAAATGTCTCTTTAGTTACAATGTAATTATATATAGTCGGTATTATTTATTAATCCAAAAGGGCCGCCGTAACAAAATGGTGGCTAACATATTTCTGAATAACCCACCCTATACGGGTATCAAATGAAAGGGCTTAAAATTATTATTTTTTATTAACAAGTAATAAAGGTTTATTTGTTAAAAAAATCTTTTTAAATAAATCACTTGTTTTTTTTAGAATATTTATCGCAAACACACGTTTTGAATAAGTTATTATTCTCAGTATATGTATTTTTTTCTTTCAGTTCAATATTCGCTATAAAATATTTTTTTTTCTTAGCGTAATTAATTCTGTCTATCTGTTACGACGTCACGGCTAAACCGCTGCATTGATTTCAATGAAATTTGGTATGGAGATACTTCGAATTTTTAGAAAGTATATAGGCTACGTTTTACTGCAATAACCAACAAACACACGGACCGATATAAATCAATTACGTGACTAAGGTTCGTATCAAACAAATTTAAATTTTCGCTGATTACGTTACTCTTTGTTCGAGATTGATTCTCAATGAGATGAATATTAAGCGCTTTCTAGCGGCCCAATCCTGTTACTTAATCATCAACGACGGCATTACTTATAACTATATTTACAGCTAACTTACAAAATTAACTGATCTAACAACAAATTATCCTTGGTTATTGTTAATTAAAGCTTGTGTGTCGATCTTTGCCNGCCACCTAGTCTTCCCAAGTTCCTCCTCAAGTTGTACCAGATGCGAGTCTAGCCGTAACGTGCGGCCGTTGAACGTTGCCAGGGTCAGTCCTTTGTGGTGGCCTCCCGTAACCCGGTGATTCTTAGCACCCCCTGTCCCGCCGTAGCCGTAATCGCCACCATGACCAGGAATAGCGGGACTACCGGAAACTGGGGGCCGTGGCTTCCGTTGCTTACTCATGGAGGGGTTCAGCCCATAATCACCACGCTGGGCAGACGGGTTGGTGATCGCAGGGCGTAACTTGTTGCACCGGTGACGCTGCTGCTCATCACCGCCCTATTGTATTTAGTTACGCCTTTTGGGATGTATATACCGCCATCGGTCGGTCGCCAGAGCCTCGTTTGTTATCTAGCAGGGTGCACCGCGTGCAGGTGAGGTTGGCTGGGGGCGAAAGATTGTGGTTCGCCCCCACACACCCTGATCTTTGCCTATGCCACAATATATAACTTTTACACCTATGTTTTAAAAACAACCTATGAAATTATACTTCTATCAATAGTGGATATAGGGCAATGGTAGTCACAACTTATTTTGTTATTCACAATTTTTTTCAAAAATATGTTGATTAAAACAAAGGCAACATTTAAAGATTTAAGTACTTATCGACTCCGACCAAATCGAGCTATGAATATTAGACTCTTATGTGCTAGATCCCCAGAAATAGAAGAATAAGAGCTTTAGTCTTTGACAATACCACTATCTTTGTGAAATTTAATGAAAGGAAAATAATAAAATACTAAAAATCGGCTATCTCTAAGGCAGTGATGTAGCTCTAGTCAAGTTGACCTATTTATCTATAAACATGACTCTCCTTGTGCGTGTTTCGAAACAATTGTTTTCTATGAGAATACTAGACGTAAATATATACGTCAACTAATATCTAATATCACGAAAAACTTTGAAATCATCTAACAGATTTTAACTTTTAAATGCGTTATTTGCTGGCGTGCCTAAGATAGGATTAGTTAACATCACGCTAATGCCAATATGAAACAAGTATGATTTAAAAGAGACGCAAACAAAGTAGCGTAGGTTCCTTGATTTGCCTTATTGTAAATATGTACATTTATACAAATAGAAGTTTGCAAAACATATAATTCACAAATGTGACTTTAGGAACACGTCCCAAACGCCTATCGTAATCTGTAGATAATAGTCCCTGATTCCTTCCTAATATCATTTATAGTCCCCGGGAGAAGTGATTTCTACCCGTAGTGATCCCGCACTGTGAAATTGTCTTGATAAATTGCTTATCGAGTTGAACTATTAGTTCATAGCTACAGTGACTGGATACTCCAAGGTTAGGTATCTGTGGCTCTCTATTAAGTTGGAAGTGGACACAAAATACTTACGACAATACTTAATAAGATGAGAAAAGTCAACATCACACATCAATGATCTTTAGTATTCTACTGCTAGATATAGGTCTCTCCCTAAAGAAGAAAGGTAGTTTGGCCTACTATACTAAGTTGGCCAGACGCAACGTTGTGGTATAGAGGGTTTGTTTTAGGTTTTCCTTCGTTCTGCAGTGATGTCCTACGTTAGTTTTCTTACATCACCCATGGAATGAGTAACTCTCCATATTCTTGACCCATCACCATGCGGCATTACTAGTAATTTAAGAAACAATAAGTTAGACTTCTTTTACAAGCTTTTATTTAGTTTCACCTATCCTGATGTTTTGTCAGTAATCAAATCTTGCATCTTAAATTTTATCCAGCGAAATTTAAAATGTCTCCTTAGTTACAATGCAATTATTATCGGTATCATTATTAATTCCAAAGGGCCACCTTAACATAATGGTGGCTTACATATTTCTGAATAATCCATCCAATACGGGTAAATAAAAGTTTGTTTTTTAAAAAAACCTTTTTAAATAAATCACTTGTTTCTCATTCAGAATATTTATCCTATTCTCAATATATGTATTTTGTTTTCTTTCAGTTTTAGTATAAAAATTTACATACAATCAAAAACATCAACTCGTAAAAGATCCAGAATAAACTCGTGTAAGATGGACACAATTTGAAGAGCGATTCTCGGGGGACGGTTTGTATTATCATATTCTGTACAAACACAAACAAGATGTTATTTGTCGTCCCTATTACAAGTTGTATCAAAGAAAATAATACATGTTCTTTTCCCATTCTCACCCATTCTCACCCTGAAAAATATGTTATTTTTTTCAACTTAGTATGTGTTTCGAGGAATTTAAATTAATCTCATTTTTATATAATAAAATACTATTGTTCGATTATACTCTACATTTGGAGGAATCTTTTTCAATGTGACATGGAGTGTCAAACGCCAAAGTATAACACCAACGCGTACCTATTACACATCTTAAAATTAGTTATTGTAAAACTAATCGTATAAACCAGAAATCCCTAGATGAATATTTATAAGATATGCTTTTTTATTTCAATAACATGTACAGTCAAATGTACAATCTTTTTAAGAATATCAGTTAAAAGATCTTAGTTCCCAGGATAAGCGTAAAAACATTACATTGGTCCGTCTAAAAGGTATTAAGAGAAGCGGTACGGCGTTCATGCGACACAGACGTGATGTGATGCTGCGAGGGCCCAGATTTAATCCCTCCTCGGTAAGGTTTCATTCCACGTAAAAATAAATGGAACTTAAGTTAACAGTGACTGGGTGGTCCGACATGTCGTGACGTATACGTGTTAGAAAAGAATGTATGTAGGTAACAAATGGATATATTTCAAAATCACGATTCGTTAAAAAAATAGTTTAAAAAAGCATTCTTACAAAAGTCGGTTACAAGTTAAAATAGAGATGAAGGTAATAAATGTGTGGTAATAATAATCATAACCGTACACATCTTACAAGCGACCCTCTGATGCCAAGCTAGGCAGAGTTTGTAGTATTGTTGTAATCAGATATACTGAAACATTCTTAAAAACACATTTTATAGATTAATATTTGTTACTTAAATTACTTAAAGCACAAATTGACTGCACATGTGGTTTGTTGGATTAAGCGGTCGCCATGCCATTCCTGCTTGGTCAAGTGTCTTGGATTCAAACCCTACATGGGACAACACATTGTGTGATCCAAAAATTTTTGTTCTAAGTAAGGGTGTTATTTGTGTCCGTTGCATCATCAACAACCCATAATGTCCCACTGCTAAGCTCGGGTCTCCTCTCAGGAGAGGGTTAAGGCCAATCTTCCCCACGCTGGCAAAGTGTGGGTTGGGGACTGACATTGGATCCGTTACAAATATGTTTGTGAATTCTCACAATTCACCTATAATAAATATAATTATAATCTATTTGATGGGTTTTGGGCATAAAGAAAACTAATTATTAGTATAAACCGAGATGTATTTTGATAACAAGTGGAGATAACTTTCGACACACACAGAACAGCGTACAAGAGCAGTGTTGCCACACATCACAGATGAAACAACCAATATGACATTAACATTAGAATGACATATATTGCGTTTACAAAATATACACTAACACTATTGTCTTAACCTAATATAAGTTCCTAAGACTTAAAATGTTTACACCAGAAATGGTAGATTATAAGAAACGGAGGAAATGTTTTGTACTATATTCTAAAAAATACCCCTTTATTTCTTTCTTTTTAAAGTTCCTCCGCACAGTGTGTTTATCTTCGTATTTTATTTCTCAGACTTACTACATACGAACATATTTATCACACAGCCCTTTTGTTCTCGGTGAGGTCACACCCGCGGCATACGACTTTTTTTTTTTCTTTATTTTTTAGGGACTTTTACCCTATTAGGGTATGCTAGACCCATAAGGCCTTAATTTAATCAAATAACATTTAAATATTACATGCTAAACCGTACAATTTTATAGCTTTTTTGATGTTGGTATAGCCAAAACACTTTGAATTATACCGACATCCAAATAATTCAAGTTCAACTGCTCCATTACTAAATTTCTTTTAGATTGATTCTTGACGCATTCCATCAACAAATGTTGAACGTCGTTCACAATGTCACACATCTCACAATATGGTGAGTTAGCTCTACGTATTAGATATTCAATTTTTTTTGACGGAATGTGTCCAGAACGTAATCTATGAGCTATTGTAACCCACGATCTACTTATTTACGGCTTACGACTTAGTAGACAGTATCAATACCTATTAACCCGACAGTCTCGTCTATATCAGTAATCAGAATTTCTTGATTTAGTGTTTTATATGTGTATATGTGACCACATATTAAAAGATATTAAATATTTAAATTACCTGACGTTTTGAGTGGGTTTCACAAGCCGTGGTCATGAGTCAAGTCAATTGGTTACATATCATTTCTTAGTGATACAGAAATCTATTAGCTGTCTTAAGAAAAATATTAAAATAAAAACAAGTCATTGAATGTATAAACATTGATGACAACGTAGCTATGTCGCAAAAGAAAGGTCAATGACCTTAATTGTTGCCCGACAACAATTAAAAGCATCACTACAGAAGTGTATTAGACCACTATTAAAGCCTTTTATTATTACAGCTGTCCTCGAAAGTCTCTAAATTGTTATTTCTTAAGCCTCTCAGCACTGAAGGATTCCAGCGGAAATTCAATTTCAAACGTTTAATTTCTTTAAAGGAGACTGTATTGGTTTTGTTTTTTCAGACGCAACAACATCCTTAGTAATAAAAGTTAAAACCCTATAAGAAAGCTGCCTACATGGACAGGAATGAGTTTTTTCATACTTGTATGTAAATATGGAAAATATATTCATTGTTTTTTAATAAAAATAATACATTTATTTGTGTTTAAGTTGACATTTTAGCTAGTGTTCCATTAAAAAAAAATTATATTATATTATATTATTTTTATATATATTTTATTTTTATGGAATAGAAAGCAAACGAGCAGACGTATCGCCTGATAGTAAGCGATTTCCGCCGGCCATAGACACCGCAACACCAGAGGCGCCACAAGAGCGTTGCCGGCATTTTAAGAAGAAGTACGCTCATTTTTTAAAGGTTTGGAGGTCGTTGTATTGGTCCTGAAATACAACAGGCAACAGTTCATACCACTTTTGTTGTACGAGGTAGAACGTTTCTAGAAAAGCATACAGTTGTGGACTGCCAACCATCTACAGTTATGTATTATTTATTTTTAAATATCTTTTTACACAAAATAAAAATAATTAAGAATTATTCCAGGATTTTGATAGGAACCTCACAAGAGCGTATCGAGGTCGGTAAGTTTGGCAAGAGCCAGAACTTTTGTTTTTGGGGCCGTTAAGACTCATTTACACTGTATTAGGTAACTTATTTACGTTTCTCACAGGTGGGAGATTGAGAACGTGATAAATTTTGTTATTCTTGTATGAACAACGGTAAAAAAAACTTTTAAAGGTTAAGTTGACTTACCTCATCACTTCTGTTAGCTTTCTTTGTGTAAATCTTTACAAAATACGTCCTTTCATCGTGTGCTAACCTCGCACACTTAATTCTAGAAATATTCACAATTCATTCATTAATTATGAGTTGCATATCTAGGTCCTCGTCAGTCTACAGCATGACAACTATATCAATTAGGTCCCACAAATGTATTTTTTTACAAAAATTACATATTTACTTTTAGTCTTGTCAGTTGTAATATAAATACGGAACGCGGTGAGACATAAACTTTATTATTAAGATATTTACTCTTAGTAAATATATTTTACCTGGCTTTGTTATTGCTTGAGATCGGTTTTTCTTAGAATAATTATATTTACCTGTTTTATGTCAATTCCAAACTTATACCAGGTCTAAAATATGATATTATAGATGTGATTAAGATTGAAACTGCGACATTGATGACATTTTCTCAGGCTACTCAGTTTCTACTGAAAATTGCTAAGAAGGCAAGAGAAGAAAATTGGAAGAAGAGTGGTGGAAGATGTGACGATTGAGGTGATTTCAATCTTCCCAAAAGTCTTTGCACGCGGTAAATATTCAGCTTAAGTCTTTACTTAAACCAGTTTAAAACTAGTCCCTGATAAACTAGTACCTGGTAATCTAAGGATAAAACTTTCTAATCAGTGACGCCTGCATGTCAATCATCGCAAAAAAGAATAGCCTACGTCCTCCCTCAAGAATGTGAGTATCACTATGCTAAACTTTATTAAAATCAGTGCAGTCGTTTATTATATTGAAGCATAACAGACAGACAGTCAGGGTTATCTTCAAATATGTAATAGTATGGCTTATTACCAACGCTATTTGCATTAATTTATAATCATTCACAACGTCAACGGCTTACATAAAAAGATTTAATTATTAAGGTTAACAAATTTGTATTTTGCGCAATGTGATCGTAGCTTTATTAAGATTGATAGAGCCTGTGAGACCTAAGGCAATCTCGCGGCTGTCAGCCATACCTAATGTCGCAGCCTTAGCTTATGCTGGGGATCTTATAACTTGCTGTAAATCTGTTTACGCTCAAGATTTATATTTATTTAAGTGAAATTGAAATGTACTGTATAGTTTTAATACACACACCTCTTATTACACATATTTTTTATTATGACAGACTTTTGGTAACGAAAAAACGATTCTATAAAAAAATATTAATTGTTAAGAATTGATTTCCTTAATATATCTGCTTTAACTCGTGTTTTTGTTCATGTTTTTTGCATCTGTTATCTGTCCAATGGGACGTTTAACCGATATGATCGGGGTGAGGTCAGTCGCTGTACGTTGTCTCCGAGGCACGAGGGTTCAGATCCCAACTTGGAACCCGAGACCTCTTGATCGGCAGTCACTTCAACCACTGGAATAACGAGGCAGCTGATAAATCATGTTTATAGCTTTTGTCACCCGGACTATTATTTTGAATCTATTTATACTTCATTTATTAAAATCAATTGTGTAATTTGGACGCTAAGTTGGAACATTTTGTATGTTGTAAACTCTCAAAACAATTACCCTACGTTTAATATGCGAACAACAAAAAAGTTCTAATCGGTTATATTATATCACTTTCGATTGATATCGGTATTAATTAGGTATATATATATATATATACAAGAGATATATAATATAAAACACAAGCAATATTGCATCAAACATCAGCACTTAACCAGTAACTAGAGAAGAATCCAATATTCCGAAGCTTTTACAGTAGCAATACTCGCCGAGGTGTCTAGCAATAGTGGAAGGTCTCAGGGGCGGGTCACGTATCGCCTCCAATATCCGGCGCTTGCTAATGGAAGTGAACGGAAGCCGACCAAAGACTTCGACCTCGAGGCCAAGTCGCTTTTATAAAAAGACAGCGTGAAGCGAGAGTTAAATTGGATTTGTGTGTGGAAAACATTTAGCGGTTAAGTTACCTATGGATTCAGACGGTCTACGTGTGAATCCAAGCCAACTTAATGAAATAGTATTGTAAAATTACTTCTTCATTTTTGAAGATTATTTCGTGATTTATTTACTTCATACAGTAAATAAACATTTAAGCTTTTTCATTTTTTTTAAATATCATCATCAATTCATCTCAATCAAAAGAAGTTAACCGAACCGTGGGAGAGTCACGAAACCGGAGTGATACCACAGCCTCACTGAAAACTGGTGTGAAACAGCGCCTGCGCTGTGTTTCTACAAGTGAGTGAGGATACCGAAGGCCCATGTCCCAACTCCTCCCCCCATCCCCCTCCCCATCTCTCAAAGGCTGGTAACGCACTTGTGACGCCTCTGGTGTTGCGGGTGATCGCTTACCATACGTCTGCTTGTTAGACACTTATTCCATAAAAAAACTTGGATGACGGCAGTAGTAGACGTCTTTAGGCTGACATTTTTATTAATATACTCATATTACTATGTATAAGTTCTATCGGTAGTTAGTTTTGGCTTTAGGTATTAGTTGACGATGGTGCTAATTCTGTTGTTGACATCACTAAATTGAAATTCACTAAAATTTGTTGTTGGATTATATCTTATTTAATTTACTCACAGTCCATTTTTATGTATCTTACATCTTATCTTTCACTATGTTTAGTTCAGTACCAAATAAAGTGTATTATAGTGAAAAAGTAAAATGCTTTATAATGCTTTGGCATAGCCAAAATTAGTTCATTTACTCGACGTAAATCATATTTATTCACTTGCTATTCTTGTGTTAAACGTTTAAAACGCATAAAACGTGACGTAAAACTATACTTGTTGCACAAAATTACATGCCAACTAAACTCATAATTTGAAAATAATAGGTAATAATTACGTAAGTAATTTAGTTGGCATGGTACCGTGCACCGATAGTTACATTTTATGTAAGATACTATTAAAATTGCAAGAGATTGCATCGTGGAACTATTAAGCGGAAGTCATAACATGAAATTTAATTGTAGATAAATACACAAACTAAGCAAGATCGTAAATTATTAAGCCATAAATTTAAAAAAGAATAAGTTGCATTTTTTAAATTAAGCTGTATGTTTAACCATTTTAACTAAACAACTAACTACTCGTTCTTAAAAAGCCAGCACCTCACATGTTACGCCTCTGGTGTTGCTATTAGGTATACGGCTGCGCGTTTGCCCCTACTACATTCAGAAATCGTTTAAATGTAAGTGTCTTTTGATTGAGATGAATCAATGATGATAATATATGCGCTTCGGCTTTGATATTACTCGCTTACTCATAATTATTTCACCTAAACCTGAAAATGCTAACAACAGTCGTACAAAGGCCCTATTGAGATTAGACAATACGAAGGCTTCCCGAACTTGCACAGTGCAAAGGCTTAGCAATAAGGCAAAGTAGAGGAACATACAAAGCAGAATTTATTCTAAGAATTCCAAATCAAAATTTGTAGCGCATTCAACAAACGTTATTCGCAGCTAAGTGAATTGTGTGACCAAACAAGGCCTCTACGTCTGCTACGAAATAACAACAAGTTGCTACGGGTCCGCTACGAACCTAACAAAGACTGCACAGATACAATCAAACTGAGTGCTCCCGCGACCGTCTTTTGTACGGCTATGAGGTTAGATACGTCAAAAGGCGAATTCTCATATCTGCGAGCTTTAAAGGCGGTCCCAAAGGTGCTAGAGGCAAGTCTGAGCAGATTACGAATATTTGTTTGTTATATCTATGATTGCTTTTGTGACAACTATTTCAGCGAAATATATCATAAAAAGTGTTTACGCTCCATTTTAAACACAACTTCATTTATTTCCTTTTTTAGTTCAATAACATGTATTAGTCATTGTGTTTATTTATTTATTTTATTTATTTATTGCAACAAAGTATGGATACAATTCAAATGCAAGTCCTGATTCCCAAACTAGCGTGAACTGTATTTCGGGAATCAGTACCTTCCCAAAAAAATAATGATACAATAAACGTTTACAATTGGAACGTACATGAAATATACTTACATAAATAATTGATCTGTAATTTTTGCGTATATTTGTGTTTTGTATATCTTTGTATGTGTGTTTGTGTGTATGTGTGCGTGTGTGTGTGTGTGTATGAATGTGTGTGTGTGTATGTGTGAGTGTGTGTGTGTGTGTTTGTGTGTTATGAGCATGTTGATAGCACATATATCCAGGCGGTTTCCAAGGCACTTCTTTCTTCGCCAAGTTTAGTGGATTCAAATCGCGCATGGGACAACACTGTATGATCCACAAATTGCTATTTGGGTGTTCTTTGTGACCGTTTCATACATGGTTGTACAACTGTACTCTCCATGATACAGGATATATTCTAAGTACGAGAGTTGTCTTTTATTTAAAAAAAAAATCACCCTATCTTTCACAGTTAAATACCAGTGGACATATAGGAAAAAAACAGAAAAAAATCTGATTCATTACACTAAAAATAATTTAACAATCTCTAATTATATAGTTACTTAACCATATTTATTATCAAAACCTACAATGTTTGACAAAAATTACTAGTAGATTTCTATTTTACAGACCATATGCCAAACATTTGCGTTTCATTTCGTGGTTTCAGGATAGCAGACTGCTTTTCACGTTTTGTATTTTACAGTCGAATTTACAACCGCCAGTCGGATGGCAGACGACACGGGACGCCATATTTTAAATGCATATTTCTTATTGGCAACCATAAAATGAAACTTAGTAGCAGTTGAGTGTGATTTGTGAACGAATAAAATGTATAAGTTTATGCTAAATGGAAATGGGATTGGATATGGATGTCTAGCGGGCCGGCAGATTTAATTTTAAAACGAAATAATACAATGCAGTATCGGTAAGTAGTTGTTTAAAATTAATTTTGACACTAACTGCATCGTTGGTACAGTGATAGCGAATGGGACTGCTGTACTTGAGGTTTCTCACGATATGCAAATATTTGTTTCGGAGTTTGGGTGTTTTCTTTCTATCATATGTACGTATCTACAAAACAAAAGTACGTATATATTTATATCAGTTTTCTAGTACCCATAGTACAAGCCCTGCTTAGTTTGGTAATTATAAATAATAATTATAATAATAATTCGGACAACGAATTATTATTATTATTATTTATTAAAATCAGTAGATTATAGACATATTATTATTATTTACATATGTACAAAAAATAACGAAGACCCAATTAAAACTTGTTTTTTGTCATCTACTGTTCTTTATTTTTCTCTAGATTAATTGGGGTCTGGTACTGGATAACATATTGTTTAATTAATATAAAATAAAATTACAGCTGATTCCTTGACAATTAACTTGACTTTGATATTTTTAATCAGAGACGTGCACGTTTTTTGTTTATTAATATAATACTTATAAATAAGTATGTAGGCATATTGCCATACATGTTTTAATTTTTTTTAGTTCACATCAGTTAATTAAATAGAAGTAGAGGCGGCCTCAACTAATTAAACATCTCGATTCCTTCAGAACAAAGAAAAGCAATTAAACTCCAGCACAACAAATGTTTCCCTACATTAGCATTCAATAAAATATAAAATCTAGCCTCGATATCTATCGAAAATCTAACCAATATCGAATCGAGAATAGGGTCAACCCTTTGTCTGCTTTAGAATGTAATAAAAATTTCTCACAAACAAATTCAGGAGCTAACTACAATTCTTTAAGGTATTTTTTTACCCTATAGTTTATCTTTTGATTCAAAAACGGAGATAAAAGGAAAACCTTTGTCAATCATTACGACCTACAGCTTCTTTCACGTAGTCTGTTTTATTGACGTGGCGTGAACTTTGTAATTTGAGCCTACAAATAGATGGTGTTGGGAGGGAAGGGTTGAAATCGATCGATCTAACTAAACAGGTCATGTATTTTTATTGCAATTTAAAATTTTGAAGAATCGAAAATTCTTACTTAACACAAATAGTATAATGATGAGCAGAAATAGCATGTACTGTCTCTAAGTTTTAACTATCTATAAATGTATGAGAAATATTTTAGAATAGTATAGCTATCTTAGTACAAATTCTGCCTGGATTCACTGCGAATAACTGTTTTTAATAAGTCTCAAATTATTATTGTCTATAGTTTGAAGTGGAATCTTGAAAACTACGTACGACCTTGAATAAGTTCTCACTGTTTCTTTAAAGATGACAGTAGTAGTACTCTGTTCATGAAATTATGAAATTCAACGCCACAGAGAAAAGTTTTTAGGACCGCATCTTAACTGGCGATGAAAACTGGAAGCGTAAAAAATTATGGGGTAAGGCCGACCATGCATCAACATCGACAGCAAAACCAAATATCTAAGGTTTGAAGCTTCTTCTCTGTATTTGGTGGGATCAGCAGGGTGTAATTTATTATGAGCTTCTCCAACCGAATAAGACTATCACTGGTAATTACTTACTTACACTTTACATTTAAATAAAAAAAACATTTTGTTAAAAAAACACCACGAACTCATTTAAGGTCCTAAATATAGATTAACTATCTAGAAGATAACGCTGGAACAATTGATAACAATCTTCGAAAATTACACTAATATCGTAAAAGGTAAAAGTAAGTTCGTGTGTTACGCGAAAAATACTTAACCGATCATTATGAAACTCAGAGACATTAGAAGTAACATATGAATATCATCATTTTAGCCTTTATTATTCCCAAGATTAACTAGAGTCGGCTACGAGTTCCATCGGTTTTATCTGAATATCAGTTTTTCCATGGAGCGACTGGCATTGGATCTCCGCAACCCTAAGAGTGATTTGAATTCGAAGGTTAAACTAGTTGTCAGAGTAGTTTCGGCTCTGACCGCCCAGAATAAGGCGCGCCTCTGGTGCCCTCAGAGGGTATTGGCGGTCAGAGGCGGCGTGCGCCTTGGCCGGTACACCCCCGTGGGATTTGGAGGCGGAAGTGCTCGCCGAAGTTTATCGACGGGTGGCTGAATTCCTGGCGGAGAGTGGCGTTCGCCCTCCGCCCGAAGAGGTACGCGAGTGGTGTGAAGCCGCCCGTCGAGTCACGATGGCTCGTTGGTCTTCGCGGCTGGAGGCTCCACGTGCTGTCTTCGCCACCTTGGAGGCGCTCCAGCCGGTCATCCTCGAGTGGGCAGGGCGGCAGCACGGGACCCTTTCCTTCCGACTGACGCAGGTGCTCTCCGGGCACTGTTGCTTCGGGAAGTACCTGCACTCTGTCGCGCGGAGGGAATTGAGTCCCGCCTGCCATCACTACGACTGCAGTGAGGACTCGGCCCAGCAAACGCTGGCGGTGTGCCCCGCTTAGGCGCCGCAGCGTCGGGTCCTCATTGCAGTCATCGGAGGAGATCTCTCGCTGCCGGCCGTCGTACGCTCCATGGCCGGCGCCGAGAGTAGTTTTACCGCGGTCGCGACCATCTGCGAGGAAGTCATCTCGCAGAAGATCAGAGCAGACGATCTCCACTCGGACCCGATCCGCCGCCGGCGAACCCGGCGGTGGAGACGCGCCTATCAGCGCCTTATGCCGCCCTCAGTGTGGCCGCGGATGGATGGGACGCGACGCTACAGAGGCCAGCCGCGATGGGGTGACGTTTACGCTTGTGCCGTGCGTCGCCTAAACTGAGAGTTTTTACCATCAGACGGTGCCCGCTTCAGTGCGGGCAAGCGCTGGGAGGGGTTCGGATGGCGTAAGAAAGCGGTTCCCGGATCTCTCCCGTCTCAGACGCAGAGTGGTTTTAGTCGGTTCGATTCCGACACACCGCCCCGCCGCAAACCCCGGTGGGTGAAGGCCCGAGGGGGGTTCCATACGTAAAAAAAAAAAAGTTAAAAAAAAATTGACAGTATATTTGAGGGCACTAACTTCCTAATAACAATTGCCATAGATGTTCATGACAATTGGGGCTAATTGCTTTACGTGCTCTCCAAGGCACGGGCAAGAAAAACCGCCGTATATAGCAGTCCGACCTGGGAATCAAATCCGACACGAGAGATACTTATATATATAAATTATGCTAGAAGAAGTAGGTCCTGGAGATAAGTGACAACTATTACCCGTGGAGACCTGCAACTCAAGACTCATAAGACAAGTTGCCACCTCATGCCCTTGCCATCTTTTTACACAGGATTAGCTTAACCTCAGACTCTTAAGAGTAATTAAAGATTACTCAAATCTAACCTGTTAAGTCAAGTTTTCGTTATAAAATTTCAAGACTATCATTTATGATTGTGTAACCATTAAAGACAAACTCAAGAGAATAAATCTTAACATTTCTTTGCTCATGTTCTCTCAAATATTTTCTAAATTTCTAGGGTTCCTTCATTTTCAGTACTAGCCAGAGGCTATTTTCCTTTAGTCCGACGACAATTCAACATTGAAATTCATTTTTGGTCGTCTATTATATCTGTCTGTATACATTTTGGGATATTAATATTAATTATGTAGCACATCTTTGAAATATAAAGTAATTAACTGTAGTCAATTACTCATTTGTAATTTATTATGAGCTTGAATAATATTTTTATATTACTGCTCTGAATAATTTATTATCTATATCTACTTCTACTACAGTGACTGTAAAATAAAAGTCATGATATTATAAACTAATAAAGCAACTTTTACATACAATATATTAAAGCATACTATAGCGCCATCTACCGAAGACACACCGAACTACGGAGGAACGTCTAATCCTGTATCATGATTTAGATAATTTTCTTCTTTATGTCCTTCAGGCGTGATTACCACGGCTAGTTGGAAGATCTTCTCTCTGTGTTGGATGGAGATGACACCCGTTTCCCCCACGTGTGAGAGGTTTGGTGATTTCTGAGCCATTTACACCAGATAGAGTAGTTTTTTTTTAATATGAAGAAGCATTTAGGTTACACAACCTTACTAGAATACAAGAGCAGGGCCACCACAATTTGTGAAACGGGTTTTAAACCACCTCTCTCCAATGATATATCCCTAATGAAACAGAAAGTACCTCTCCTTTGTGAGGCCATGATAACACTTCAGTAGAGCCGAACCTAAATGTGCAGAAACATGACTTTCCACTTTAATATATATATAACCATCAAAGTCCCTTTAATAGCACCTTATCGTTAGTTAGACACACAACGCGTGAGAAAGGGATGACCGCTGATTTAATGATGCGAACTATGTTTAGTGTCGCGACAATTATTGACTGTTAGATAAATCGTAAGGATAACGGGTGTTACTGGGTACCAACCGTTTCTTAGAGAGGGTGACAGTGATTTGTGATTAAATTGGATAATTAACTGCTTTCTATTATTGGAACGAAGTTCCATACGGCAGGCTTGGATGGGATAGGGATTTTGCTGTGCGACCGAACTGAAAAAAATATGATAGTAAAACCGTAAGAAAAAATTCGTGGAATAAAACCATTAAAGGAGACGTGCGCAGGCGCGACAGTCGTAAAAACAAGTGAACTAACAAGTGACTTGAATGCAATTGACAGTTTTAATTGTGGGAAATTATTCGGTGCAAAAGAATTAAATACGTAAGTATTAGTTTATTTATAAATATAAAATGTTTTACATTGGTTAATGTGGTCTATGCTCGGCGTTTCTCTAAGGGATCGCATTAGAAACGAGGTGATCCGACAAAGAACCAGGGTCATCGACGTAGCCCACAGGATTAGCAAGCTGAAGTGGCAGTGGGCTGGCCACATTTGCCGAAGAACCGATAACCGTTGGGGTAAACGAGTTCTTGAGTGGAGACCGCGTCTCGGCAAACGTAGTGTAGGACGTCCACAGGCCAGGTGGAGCGATGATTTGCGCAAGACGGCTGGCAGGAGCTGGATGCGAGAAGCCATAGATCGAACTAAGTGGCGTGAAATTGGAGAGGTCTATGTCCAGCTGTGGTCTGCAATAGGCTGATGATGATGATACATTGGTTAATATTGTGTGTACATACTAAAATCTTTGTAAGGTTTTCTAGGTTATCTTTCTTGCTGTTTTGAAGGTCATACGGAAAAATTAAGAAAAAAACTACGAAACTTCATAGAGATTATATATATATATGTGTGTGTGTGTGTGTGTGTGATTGTGTGAACATTTCCTTTTAAAATTGAATTGAATATTTTAATGATTCTACATTAGCCGAAGGAACTTCGTGCCTACCTGGTGTCCCACGATACCACATTTTAATTATTTTTTTCATTTTGGTTTGTCTGTGTATGTGTGTGTATATGTGCGTGCGTGGGTGCGTGGATACGTGTGTGCGTGCGTGGATGTGTATGTGTGTACATGTGTGTGTGTGGTCTTTTTATTTAATTGTTATTCCCACAAAAATACGTAAAAGTTGTACGTATCATCAGATGATACAATAAAAGGATACAATATTCTTACTCACTGGGTGAAACACAGCGCAAGCGTGGTTTCACACCGGTTTTCTGGAGGCCGTAGTATCACTCCAGTCAAGCCGACCCATTCATGCCGATGCGTGGCTCTCCTAGGGGAATATGCTTAACAAAACTACAAAAAGTAGTCAAATCTAGGATGGTTACGGTCAAATAGTAGGCTGGTAGGTTAGATTTCGAAATGGCCCATGAGTTTATTGTAATGCTATGGTTGAGCAAGTAGTCCATTATAAACTTATTTATTTTCAATAACCTTTGTTCAAACATATTTTTGAGGGTCTCCTTTTAACTAAGAAAACTTACAGAAGCGTTTTTTTCTACTACATCGAATAGAATACTTTAAAGATTTAGCTACTTGATAAAAACGAACCAAATCTATAGCAGTCGTAATTATTTAAAATTTTTACTACCACTATTTTTACTACTAAAATTCAAGCAACGATACTAGACATCTCTTATTTATCAAAATCATATTCAACATAGTAAACGAGTTACGTATGGGTCGTAGGGTAAATGGCGATAGGCAGCCGTTAAGTCGTTCCGGCTAACATCAACGGATGATAAAACCTGCACTTGTATTTACGAATACATTGTCACTCTCGATCATATTCTTATTCGAAAAAAAAATACAATGAAAGTCTTCCTCTTATATGCTCGTAAATGTTTTATTCAGTATTTAATACATCTCATTGTATGACTCAGTTATCCTTTCTTTTTTTTTAACGGGGGGAAATCCTCATAGATGTCCTCCGTTCTGAGGAGAGAGCGAAGGCGTCTTCTTTTTTTCTTTTTTTTTTATATATATATATATTTAAGCTGCCAAAATGACTCTGCCCTGCCTGATGGAAAGCATGAGCAGAATCCAAGAGTGGTGGTCACCATCCTCAATGCGAAAAAGAACAATGCAGCATGGTGACCCACACTATGGCGGCCTGGTGAGATGCTTTTTCACGCCCCGCTTAAAGGACCCGGGATCATAGTGGGAAGGAAACACGTGCGCTGGTAGTGAGTTCCAGGTTTTGACCGCTCGGCACAGGAAGGAATTACCGAAGCGATGAGTACGAGAATGTATGTCTTCCACTTTGAAACGGTGACTTCTAAGGCCGGCACGTGTTGTTCTGTAGAGGAAGGGAGAGGGGGGGATCAATTGGAAGAGCTCTTCAGAACACTCACCATGGTAAAGGCGATAGAGGACTGCTAAGGAGGCGATATCTCTACGCAACTGTAGAGGCTCAAGGGTTTCGGTGGCTTCGGGACTATCGATAATACGGATTGCTCGCCGCTGCAACCGGTCAAGAGCGTCAAACAGGTACTGTGCGGCACCTTCGCAAAGGTGAGAACAGTACTCCACGCACGAGCGAACCTGGGTCTTGTAAAGAAGACACAGATGCCCGGGCGAGAAGAACCGTCTCACCCTGTTTAACACACCTAGTTTCCGTGAGGCCGCTTTAGTGGTACTCTCAACGTATTCACGTGGGTTGAGGTCTCGGCAGATATCCATGCCCAGGATAGCGAGCCTATTTTGTAATGGCATTTGAGTGCACTGAAAAGTGGGAAGGGGAAGGAATGGAGACATTTTGGCTGAGAACGCGCACACCTGTGTTTTCCTGGCGTTGAACTCGACCAGATTCCTACAGCCCCATTGAAAAATGCGGCCCAGAACATGGTCAAGTTGAGCGCCAAGTTCTTGTCGTCTTCCTTCAACATCTGCTGGTTTGTCAGAGGGCTGTCCAAAATAGTGTCCATGAACTGTGCTGTCGTCTGCATAACAATGAATGTTGCCAAGGGCTAACATGTACACAACAATAGCTTCACCCCAAAGGTGTGTGACGTACGCTACAAGATCACCCGTGGACCGGTTCGGTCTGAAACCATATTGACGATCATTTAATAGGGAGTGATCTTCCAGGTAATGGACCAGTTGTTTGTTGATTATTCTTTCAAATACCTTACAGATGACGGAGGTGACGGCTATCGGACGGTAGTTGGCAGGTTCAGAGCGATCGCATTTTTAGGGATGAGTTGAATATTCGCCTCTCTCCAAGCCTCCGGAACAGTCTCCGAGGAATACGACTGGCGATACAGGCGCGTCAATACCGGGGACAACTCTGGTGCACAGTTCTTAAGAACCACCGCTGGGATACCGTCGGGTCCACTGGCTTTCCGGACGTCGAGTGACATAAGCTCCGCACGGACATCACTCATCCGGAGGCGAAAACCCTGCAGAGTAGTGTCAGTGCAGGATGGGATGGTAGGTGGGGGTATGCCGCGGTCATCGATTCGGGAGTTAGCCGCGAAGAGATCAACAAGCAGTTTCCCTTTCTCCTGCGACTGGTGGGCAAGTGATCCGCCGTCAGGATATTTCAGCGGTGGTAGCGAGGGATTACAGAAGTTGGACTGCACGGCTTTAGCCAATCGCCAGAATTTTCGGCTACCCGTAGGGTATGCGACGAGTTCTTGACCAAGCCTCGCAATGCGCTGGGCATCCGCTCTGATGTAAGCCTTCTTGTATTCCCTGGTGGCTTTATTAAACGCTGCTTTAAGTCGATCAACATCGGGGTAGCCGCGATTCCGGCCCCTTGTCCAAGCGCGGTAGGCCGATTGCTTTCGCGCAACAGCATGGGCACATTCGCGACCGAACCAAGGCCGGGTCATTGCGCTAGCGACCTCACTGTACGGAATATAGTATTCCATTCCGACAGTGATCTCGTCAGTCACGGTGGCCGCACTTTGCGATAGGTCTTTATCTTTAAAGCAGCGTTGAGCCTACGGAATGGATGCAAAGTAATCCCGCATTCCATCCCAGTCTGCCGACGAGTAGTGCCGTAAACGTCTTTTTGCTGCCACTCGTCGAGGAGGGGCAGCAAGCGGCACCGTGGTGGAAACCAGGCAGCGATCGGAGGATCCCAGAGGGGCGAGCACCGATACACAGTACTGCGCTGGATGACTCGTCATCAGTAGGTCCAGCAAGGAAGGTGCTTGACTAGGTATGTCTGGTATTCTGGTGGGTTGGTATATCATCTGGGTGAGGTCATGCGTGAGAGCGAATGCGTGGACAGACCGACCCGCGTGGTCAGTTCTGGTAGATCCCAACCATGACTCATGGTGAGCGTTAAAGTCTCCCAGAAACACCAGTTCAGCGGTCGGAAACTGCTCCTGCGCTTTGTCCGCCGCCTGACTTAGATGCTCAAAGAGTCGAGTTGTTTCGGAGTCTCCAGAGTGGGATCGGTATAGGCATATGTAGATTCGGCTCATAGAGCCAGTATCTACGTGGAGCCAAAGGATGGAGAAGGATGGGTCCTCAAGGCAGCGTAATCGGCGACAACAAACATCCGCCCTAACGAAAAGACACACTCCAGCCTTCGCGAGGAAGCACTCCTCGAGCACGTAGCCGGGGTAGTGGAGATAAGTCGTGTCGGCAGGGCGGCGTATTTGTGTCTCCGTTAGGAATAGCATGGCCGGCCGTGCCGTCTCAAGATGTTGGTGGACGGCGTTAAGGTTTGCATGAAGTCCACGGATGTTAGTGAACTCCACCTCAAAAAGCGAGTTGGTGGGAGAATGGAGTGCCGCTGTTGAACGTTTGTGCTTTTTCCTTGCTGCCATGATTTAATTAGATGGGGAGGGGAGTGGGAACGTAAAAGGCATGACAGTCATCGTGGCGTATTTACACAGTAAAAATTCGTAGTCGCAAGTAGTGGCGTTCGGTCTGTTCTTCTTTTTTTAATTTGCTTTAAATCTGTAACTCCGTTGTCCAGCAAGTTTATAAGTTTATGACTGTTCTAAGCTTTTAGGTTAAATATCTATTAAGTTAATAATGTATTAATAGTATCCGTATAATCTTATGCTAATTTTACTACCAATTTGTGAATTAAATCTGATCTGCTATATGACACCATAGGTTATGAGTTATGTAACTCAAGCTGGCTGTCGCCAGGGAGTGTCTATATATCTGCGATGAATGTAAAATCGAATAAAAAGTTTAGCAAAATTGAAGCTTGACGATGCAACAGCTAAACTTAGTTATATAACGTAAAAAAAGGCTTGCTGGGTTATATTTTAGAAGTGGCCCAACGAAAGTTACAAAACTCATTTGGACAAAACAAAATGAACTGTAGGCATGTTATATTGTTATTTCTGCTGCGAACAATACGCGAGCCTTTGAGAGATTAACTTAATTTGTTGAAACGTTCCGGGTATTCCCCCATTAGCAACTTGTATTATTTATCTAATAATTGAACGCACAGTCATGACTATGGAATCGAATAATCACATATGAAAATATGTTTCAATATATATATAAATAGGCAGGGCAACTAATTTCTATACATAAATTTCTTTTATCTAACTGTGACTGCAATATGTATATGACTGTCAATTACAACAAACTGTATATTTGAATAGTCAAAACGGATTTGTATTCTTTCTGTCCATTTTATGTACATTTGTAAAGTCTCTAGCTAATGATAAAGATGCTTTTAAAAATCTATACTCTTGATAAATTGTAAAATTTTACGTCACCTAAAAAGTTGAAGGTGATAAATTACAAAGAAACTTACATTCGCATTCAAACTACTTCTTTTGATGTTATGACGAAATGAAGTAATAATACTGTCTAATTAATCTGTCAGATGACTCGTCATATGAGAAAATTCTTAAATTTGTTAGCTATCGAAGAACATAAATTTAAAAGCTTTGTGGAGAGACAACAAGTATAAAGTACAAAACAATGTAAATTATAAAATAACTGGACTAATAATTCGGTTGCGTGTTTAGGATATATAAAGCATATTACATAGATTCATCACTAATCATGTTTAGTAAGTAGATCAGATCACGACTAGTTCATATACTGAATTAAGTTTACAAATATCACTATAGTATTATACTAATTTTAATAAAGCAATTTATGTTTAATATTAATGTCAATTTAACTTAAAAATCAGAACACAGAAAGCACATCATCTTTCAAAACATAGATGTTTAAAAGTGGCGGGATGAGCATAGGTTATTCAATTTAGTACTTCTCTATATTTTTTTAAAAAGAATACACTTGTGAACATCAAAGCAAAAGAATGCTGAACGAAAAAGTAGGGAAGGGACAAAATCTATTTATGTGGATGAATCAAGTTTGGATCATCGGTTAGATCAAAGAAAGTTCAAGGTCGCAAATCTGTAATGCAAACTGCTATCTGCGGAAAAAATATTATCTTCATCATAGGTAGCGTTATTCATTCTTAGAATTATATTTTTTCAGGGTGGAATAATCATATTTATCTTCGAAAGTCTTCAATTCTAATCCTGCAATAAAATTAGCATTTTGCAATCATTTTAAATGCAAATTATGTAATATTACGAACAGAGTCTTTAAGTTAATAGTCTTCAAACTGTTTTATACAATTCAAAGGAAATGTTTAAAGTCTGTATATAGTTAAGAAAATTACTTTTTGTTTTTGACAAGAAATATCCAAATTTAATATAATATTACTATATCGGGCGATATAGTCCAGGAATATTCGGGGTATAGTGTCTTTTGACACACTGAAACTTGTCTCAAAACCTATCTATAGTAGGGTGTTCGCTACTACAGATATTCCAAGGTCAAAGGTATAAAATCGATTTTAAGATCGAGTTTAGAGCCGAATATTTCTCATTCCGAAATTCTTGTTTTCATTTGAATAATCCTGAACTAATATGATTAAACTAATTAATTCTATAACTAATTTTAAAATAACTCCCGCATTAGAAATATACATTCCTGTATCGCGGGGATCTTCACAAACATACATGAAACGGACACAAAATACACCCAGACTTAGAACAACAATTTATGGATCACACAAAGTGTTGTCCCATGTAGGATTTGAACCCACAACACTTGGCGTAGTAGGAAGCGGTGTGGCGACCACTGAAACCACTAGGCCAACCGTGTAAATTATGTTTTTTATATTTAGGAGCTGCCAAAATTACTCTACTCAGCCTGATGGAAAGCATGAATAGAATCCAAGAGTGATGGTCACCATTCTTATTTCGAATGTGGACAATGCAGCATGTTGATCCACACTATGGAGGCCTAGTGAGATGCTTTTTCACGCCCCGCTTAAAGGATCCGGGATCACGAGTTTCCCTGCCACTAGACAGGGAAACTTGTAAGAAGGACCCGGGATCATAGTAGCAGGGAAACTCGTAAGCTGGTAGTGAGTTCCACATTTAAATGATATCATTATTCGATCGCGGAAGTATGAACTTCAGTTTAGTCATACGAAACAAGTCGACGGCTGTTAACCGACACAATAGAAAGCATGTGCAAAAAGTACGGGTATAATAAAATAAAAGACAAATGCGACAGGAAGATGAAGGTTAAAAAACGTATTTTTATATAGAGATATTTCTAAAAAAGTTTTTCCCAGGAGGAAAACTTTCACTCCCTGAAGAAAATTTTGTCAAATATGTAACAAAAATAAATTCCTCTTACTGTTTGTTTGCGTGCGATTAATAATTTGTTGAATTCAACTCATTGTCTAAATACTTTAAACGTCAATCACGTAGTTCCCCTAAAAAGTAAGTATAACCTGAAAACTAACTAAAATAAGGTGAGTTTGGCTTATTGCTGTTGATATATAAATACAGAAGACTCGGCAGTAAGTAAATTGTACAAATTATAATTTACGCTAACTGCGTTACTTTTAAGTTCGTAGCTACATTACTTCTAGGATTAATATGAAAATACTTTGTTCTGAAATTAAGGCTTAGGAAATCTGCTTTTACAAGTTTCATATTTTCATTTTTTTATCTCACTTACTTGGTGTGCAGTTATAGTATGTACAGTCGCAGCCGTAAGACCAGTCTCACTTGAAGTTCTCATATGAAGTTACTCAATGAAAATACTAAAATGGGATGGAAGCGTATGTAAGTGTACCCTTTTTTCGATTTTGTAAAATTTTGTTGTTTAATAAATAATAATAGTTTAGTATTAAAACTGCATCTGCTTACTTATATTTAGAAAAATATACTTGTTAGCCTTATCTTAATTTTCCAGAAACAACTTTTACGTGAATAAAGGGAATAATATAAATAAAAGGACATATTACGAGCAGCTTAATGACGCTAATGGAATAAGACACGAAACTTTCTGATGTAGTCACCATCTGTCGTACAATCGTATAATTAATATTGATTATATGACTACGTTATATAATCATAACTGTTTTGTCTGTACGTTCTGCTGCTTTACTAAACTCACAAACACAATTTGTGTAGTAAAATATCAAAAACCCGCAAGGTACAAGACGCCAAGTTGGAAGTTTTAGATATTTTGTTTCTTTTTATTTAAACATCAAGGTAAATTGCCATATAATTATATTCTCTGGAATTAATGCCATCACTTATTTAAAGGTATTACACACATAGGTGACTGCCTCGGTGGCGCAGTGGTAGCGTATGCGACTGCTGTACTAGAGGCTCGGGTTCGATTCCTGAGTCGAGATGACCAAATGTTTGTATGATCTGCAAATATTTGTTTCGGAGTTTGGGTGTTTTCTATGTATAATAAGTATGTATTTACAAAAATAAGTATATATGTATTAATATCAGTTGTCTAGTACCCATAGTACATGCTCTCTGCTTAGTTTGGGACTAGATGGCGTTGTGTGGTAAAATGTCCGAAAATATTTCTATAGTCCTCAAAATGTTACATAGTTTGATCTTTGTGATTGATGTCACTGTTGCTATTTTAGATTTTACGAAGTACACTTTAGGTGTCAATTTGTATATTAAAATGCATAACACTTCGTTTGTATTAAAACTAGCAAATATAGAATGAAAATATTAGTGATCCAAAATGAAATCTCTTGTTTAAAGTTATTTCAATGGTTTCATAGCCATATAACACAGAGACGAATAATTCCTAGCATATACCGATATGTACATAAACAATTTGAGATTTTTACTAATGACTCTTAAACGTTCCGTCTACAAGTTTTACATTAACATTATTGATAACGTCTTATTTTTAACTCACGTACAACGGCCCAATCAAGAGGCTAAGTGCGAAAATGTTCTGGGTAAATAAACATTCTAATTTAGATATTTTTTTTGTGTACTGGCCAATATTGTAAGTAGAAAATCAAATCGGCGCCATCTTGTCGGGTAAGAGTCCCATTTAGACGCTGCAAAAGACGAGTGTTAAATTATTCATAAACACATGTATCTCGCTTAACGCATCATTTTTCCTTCGCACCGTAGCTAGAGGTAAGACAGGATTTACGCTGCGCACGTAATCTCGGACGTGCGATAATGTATGACTGTCAGCCATATGCTCCCTACAGCCGTGTTACCTGATACTTTATTTAAATACCTTTACTTAGACAAAATTATGGGGCGTACGAGATATGAACTTGCAAGATATTATTACTTATAATTAACGAATTTTTCAAGACTTTTGGTTTTATGTGTGCAAAACTCGCATCTGTTTGTTGAGATAAGTCTTTTTAAGATCATCAAAACAAGTAATAGATATTTTTTTCTTAAAATATTAATAAAAGTTTTTTTACGGTAAATACAAAGATTACTGTTGCTGTAAGCAAATATTTCAGTTTACCTCTTAGTTAAAAAAGTCATAAATTTAGATCTATCGTTACAAAAAAAAACAATTTTTGCATGATCTAAAATCCAAATAAACACCAGTTTTCTCCCAAACATAACCAGTCAGGAGCCAGCATGGTAAGACGTAGAACCAACATTTATCAATGTGGCCAGGAGCAAATTGAGCTAATTTTAAATACATACGACAAACCTCTTGGCATGTGATAAATGTACGTCCTATATTTAAACCGAAACCGAATATGTATCATCAAAATAAATGGGTAATCATTGGAAACATAACAAACTTCAAATACTGAATTTTGTTTTTTTTGGTGGCATATTTTGGTCTCTGAAAGTTAAAATCGGATTTTGGAAAAGATATTGGAATATTTTATGTACATTCTGCTAGTCTAATAGTGAAGCAGCGATTATGACGATGGTGAAAATAAGAACTAAGTAATTTTCTGCATAGTTAGGTTAAGTAAGTCCTAAAGGCATAAGAAATATTAACTAATATACAGACTTATCTCTGACATTAATATAAAATATTACAGTATTATAATATCAAATGTGACAATATTATACCATCAAATAGTAAGCAACATAATTAATCAGGCGTATAATTATATATCGGTCTTGAAACGTATTTCTTTAATTTGCTTGGAATCTAAATTCTGAATGCGACCAATTCAAAGATCACTTTAAATTGATCCCATTTAGAGTATTCACATGAATGTAAGTCAAGCACTTGTCAGGGAATAAAATGATTTAATTATTTAAGAATCTAAGCCCCTTATGCTAGTAAGCGTATAGGACACCAATATTAAGAAATCTGGTAATCTGGTAAGGTGATTGGAGTTTAATTTTACATTAGTAGTAGAAAAATGCCGATTTAAGCACGAACGGACCGGTACTTTTATTTTATTACCTCTCACAGAAGACCTTGGGACATTTTGCTTGTAAATGCTAAACATTCGCGCTGTCGTGTTTCGTTGGTGAGTGCGAGACCGGGGCCCAATGATGCAAAATCATCTCAGTAGCCGCCATAACGTGGGTATTTATAATGACTATGGTGTTCACTACTCTTGGATTTTGCTCATTCTTTTCATTATACAGAATAGAGTTACTTTAACAGGGCCATATATATCTAAAAAAAGACATCTCCACTACAAAACACAAATCAGTTATGTTGTGAGTTATGGCGGACTTTACGAAGATACACGAAACGGACACAAGAAAATCCGAAATTTTTTTGGAGGAAATTATAATAATAACCAAAAAAAATCTTGTTCTTTCAATAAAAATCTTGTTTTTTATATGTTGTTATATGTTGCTTGTTTTATATTTATTTTATTATATGTATGTTGCTTGAATATTTTAACATTATTAACAATTTAATGGTTTCTCTGACAAATGCACAACATAACCCTAATTACCACGAGCACTTATTACACACTTGTCCATAAATAACGTACAAACACGTCGCCTAAGCACTCAATTCAACCCGCACTTAACTTCCCACATTCAGTTCCATTGTCAGTTTCAATTGACGGGACAAGATTAACGTTGGCAATTTTGTTCCCTTTATATTGCGCGTCGGTGTGACAGGCGGTCTGATGTACGGCCGAGTCGCTTCAGAGACAGATTACTTCATTCATTACGTCACGAGTGACGTCGACCACCGACTAATGACGTAGCGCACTGGATTACACCTGGTTTGAATGGGAATCATGTATGAATACTGAAAGCTTGAGGGATACACTTAAAAGCTTTTAATTAACGTTATGCAAAAAATTTTCAAATTTTGTTTTAAATTTATAAATTTGTTGATGTTTACTTTTCTTTTCGTCATTTTTCTAAAGTTTTTTTTTTAATACACGATTTTATTAGTATGTATTTTATTAGTATCATCATCATCATCATCTGCCTATCGCAGTCCACTGCTGAACATAGGCCTCTCCAATTTAACGCCACTTAGTTCGATCTATAGCTTCTCGCATCCAGCTCCTGCTAACCGTCTTGCGCAAATCATCGCTCCACCTGGCCTGTGGACGTCCTACCTATTAGAATTAATAATAATAAAAAATCAGGTCACAAAACACGTAAACACTTCTACTTGGAATTGTTTGAAGTCTTCCTTCCTGAAAATCTACGCTACAGAGATATTTTCTGAATCGCATTGGATCAATGAAATAAATAAAGTTAACAACTACAAGTTTAATCCTAGAAAAAATTGTTCAAAATAAAACGAAAGTTTTTAAACATTTTATCATGTACATAGTACACGAAATTAAGACAATTTAACTCCCTGCCCGAAAAACTCGCTCTTACTCGCCGCACTAAAACAAATAAGCCCAAATAACGAGACGCATTCGACTTACACAGTACGAGAAAAAAAAAACAATTAACATAATGAGACAAAAACGAAACAACGTCCCCATCTAGAACTCGTCTCATCACAATTTCATTGCTAACGTTTACAATTTCCATTTTCCCCCACTTCTACTACACCCCCGCAGACATCCGAACAGGATTTGTAAGCGTAGTAAACTCATTAAGGCCAGGCTTTGTCTACAATCCAAGCAGGAAATAATATTGGACTGCGCTTAGGAATTTGACTAGTCTACCGGCTTTAATATCGGATTTTTGTGAGGCAAAAACGCTATTATCATGTTTATGAAACCCCGAGTACGATGCGGAGGTTGGCTGATTTTTGCATTTTTGCCTCTTCTATCACAATTGGAACTGGATTTTCTTCGACCACCTTGCCTCCAAATGTACAGCGTAATAATTTATCTTGAGAGCGTCAATCTTTCGATTTCAATCGTTTACTATTCTGAATAATGAATTGGTTTTTATTTTTCGTGAGAGAGATTATTTTAAAGCGCTTTTCATATTATGGTAAACTTTTATGGAAATAAATTCATAGATATTCATAGTTGTAATGATAACGAAACTTATTTATGTAGATACTTTACACTAATGGATAATGTCACTGATGTAAATGTTTTTTTTAATGGAATAGTGGCCAAACGAGCTGGCGTATCGCCTGATGGTAAGCGATTGCCGCCGGCCATGGGCACCCGCAACACCGGAAGATGGGGAGGGAAATGGGGAAGGGATTTAGGGTATGGGCATCCGGTATCATCACTCACTCGGTGAAACACAGCGCAAGCGCTGTTTTACACCGGTTGTCTGTGCGGCTGTGGTACCACTCCGTTTGAGCCGACCTATTCATGCCAAGGAATTCAAGTTTTGTATAATTTAAATATGTGCAAATAAAGTTACTTGATAAAAAGAAATTACCACATAAATAATAGGCTTTTCGGGAGATGACTTTTTAATGTTTACTGATACATATTGAAATAGAAAAATTTCTAGCAAGGAAACCATAGACAAATCCGACAGACTTCAACATCTTGAGATAGAGAGGCGAGCATTGAACACATTTCATCATCGTCTCAATCTACTATGACAGCGAAATCTCACGCACTTTGATCATGGATAAAATCTAGGTTGCTGTTCCGTTCCGCCCAAGCTTCAATAATTTGAGTCTACAGTCAGTATTTAAAGTCGATTTCAACCGGTACGATATGCTGATATGTCCTCCCCATGCCAATTATGCTATTAAATAACAAAACATTCTACTAAACAATATTTATTTCTAATGCTGCCCACCTAAAATACATATTTTACCGTTTTAATTAAGGACAACGTATCAAATACCAGTGGCCGCTGATTAATTCTGCTGCACTACGGTAAAGGTACATAATATTGCATAAATACATTTTGATTTAGGTTCTCGCTAATTGCGAGCTCGATATTTGGAACAGGATATGTAGAAATATCTGTTATTTTGGAACGTTAATTTCTGTCCGAACACTTCACACCGCCTAAACTGGAACAAAGTTATTTTTGTCAAAACAACAAGAAAACGTTTCCTTTAATTATTAAATGACACCGAAAAGAATAGGTAGTCAATTAGGTTGTATTTTTTTACGTTTGTAACTTTAAAAAGACGAAATGAATAAACCGATTTGGAAAATTATTTTTCTATTTTTGGAGGGTATATTTCCTGCTTGCTATCATAAAAAAATTAAGAAAAAGCCATGTCTCGCCAGCTTTAGTTCTATAACGATTTCCTTCTTAATATACACCTGAGACCTTCGCCATGATGAAAACTGACCGTCATACGTGCCGACGACAGTCTCAGGTGAGTCCTTATTGTTTACCATTTTTCACATTACAATGACGTATCGGATTTCCCAAAAACATGATCCGCTTTCTCTAGTATCATTAAACCTAACCCATTAATTCGATTACGGGAACTTCTTTCTATTCTTTTGTCCAAACTTCATCAATTTTAACGATTTGCGTTTCGCATATCGCTGATCTCGTCTATATGAATAAGCATAATATTGAGAATTAAAAGTAAATATTATTAATACTTACACTGCAGTAGATTATATAAGTAATTCACGTTACCAAAAACTGATAGTTAAAATCAAATCTAGAGATGTCCTAGCGTTTTATTTTTCATCACAACTTAAGAAGCCAGTTTTTTTATTCCTATTTTTTATTTTATAATCCAATGCAATTTGAAGTATCGCTTATTGATAATCAAATAATTTATAACTGATTCAGAAGTTGCGTATTCTTTTTCAAATTTTAATACCAAAGCTACGTCTGAAGTACTACTATTTTAATGCCTGCTTATAATTGTAGTCAGTTGTTAGGAAAAATGAAATGAAGTTAACAGTTTAACATAATGGCACTGTCAAAATGCACTTTACTATTAACACAATTTGGTGAAAACCAACCATCCATTCAAGCCATCCGGGTTAATTGATTTTACAAGTCCATTAACTTTGGTGAGCGTTAAAGGCTTGAATTTCGCTAACGATATAATGAATAGGTACATAATATAATTGCTTGGAGAGTATACTAGTAAACAAAGGTCATAAGGAGCAGAGATATTGAACCGAATGTGTGTAAGATGCTTGGTACGTAATGTCTAGAACTCTAAATCAGTTATAATAACATAGTTAATAATACCCACACCAATCTCATACACGAAGGTTTGATCACAAAAAAAGGCTAAGCACGTGCTTATAAATAATTTACACCCTAAGATTATAATTCTGACTGGGAGTAAACTGGGACTGGGATCAGGTTCATGATCTCCAATTGCTAGAACAACAGATTATTTTTATCAACTTTATAACGATCAACAATATTACACAGAATGATCTTTACCTTAATTACCACTTTGAAAAATTGATAAATTCAAATCTGTAGAAATAAATACAATAGAATTGTCTGTTTGCAATTTCAATTAAACAGATTTTGCGTCTGTCGGTCTATTTATTCCGAAAGATACGGCTGGGCTGTATCTTTTGATTACCTTGTGAGTGTCGAAAAATTGTACTATAAACAGTCGTTTATGCTGCAAATTTCAACGCAAGGGAATCAAACCCTACAGGGTACATCCTGTGAACTCAAAATCTTGATTTTTGGTACGTAGCATACATTCTATACAGGTTTGTGCGGAACCAGCGGTGTGCCAGTCTGACTCGCTCTTGGCCGGCTTTTATTATCATCAGTGATGACGTAAGGACTAGTTTAGGCTACTCTTATTTCAGACTAACACAGCGGGATGCAGCTAGTATAATATATAATAACATAACATATTTAGTAAATTAAGTCTCTCAGGAGACTTGCCATGTTACATTAAAATACATAATTATAATAACACAGGACCTTTAATAGTATTCCTTATTACAACAAGTAAGTATCATAAAACAGTTATCTTTAATCCATCACTGACTAAAATACTCCTAAAAATACAAAAATACTTGGTAAAGCAAAGAAGATTTACATGCGGTGCAGTGAACACGACTTGGTGGCTCTACAAACTGTACCGGACCAAAGGGATAAAATTACTCTTTTCTTGATCCCTTTTCGTCCAGCCTCAATATTTTTGAGATCTCAACTAAATCTTTGAAAGAAAAATGAGGATGTCGGCTTGTGTTCACACTTCTGTTATCGCTGAATATAAAAGGCCTTAACGTAAATAGTATTTAACGTAATCAGTCATGCACTTTTGAACAATCATGCAGACGCGTCTCCTAATGAGATTCGACTACTGTCATCCAATCAGTGGATAGACAAAATTAAAATATTGTAGGCGAGCAGCCCTACCGCGTATTTACGCACGACAAGGCTGTAGATGATTCAATAACAGGCTCGAGTTACGAACCGTATAGATAAAATTACCGTGCCCGTGGACACATGCACCAACAACCCTTAACAGTCCACTACAAAAGTTTCTCCAGGCCTCTCAGAAGGAGGTTTTGGCCTACTTTACCAAGCTGGCAAGACAGGTTTCAAGTTTTCTTCTCTTTGATAGTTATCGTTTGCTTCCTTAGTTCCCTCTTACGACACCTATGGGATGAATAGGGGTGGTCACACTCTATATTGTTAATACGTCACCACACGGAATAGACACATTCCACTTAAGAATAACAAATGCGTTCCCACACTTTAAACCCTTTTAGAATTAGAAGGAGGGGTCCTAAAACTCGGGGTAAACCATGAAAGATAAAAAGATCCTTAAGAGCCCTTGGTCATCCCGGCCCATTATGCCGAATCATGTACGCTAAAAGATATGTTGTAAAACTGCCAGCCGTGTAGCCAACATCATGTTTTTATATTGAATGATTTCTAAATTGATCTATACGCTATACAAATAAATAAAATTTAAGTGTCTGTTTGTAATATATATAATGAGCACTTTTTACTATATACAAAAAACATGTTTTACAATTTTCGTCTCTCTGTCTGTCAGTCTGTTTGTTCCGGCTAATCTCAGGAACAGCTGGACTGTTTTTCACGGGACTTCCACTAGTAGATAGCTGATGATGTAGGTAGTAACTTAGGTTCTTCTTTTGACTACCATCGATCCACAGCGTTACCTACGGATGGTGTTAATACACGAGTAACACTGCGGGGCTCCACTAGTTTATCATATTGTATTTATTTACATTTCTGATTTCTTCCCAACCCAATGGATACTAATATTAAAAAGCTAAAGAGTTTGTTTGTTTGACTAATCTCAGGAAGTACTGGTCCGATTTGAAAAAAAAAGGATTGTGTGGTTTTATGAAACCACGGTAAAAGTGAAACTTTTTTCACATGCAAATAAATAAATCTAATAAAGCAAATAAATAACAACATTTACATTAAACACTGACAAAAACCAACAAATTAGCGTGGAGCATTGGCACACCGTCAGCGCACAGTGTCCAGTGGCCAGCCAGCCACTGGACACTGGCCGACACTGGTCACATGTCACGCGACATGCGATACACAGACCAAAAAATTTGAGACGATGTGATAAAAGTTTCACTTTAACAACATTTACATTAAACACTGACAAAAACAAACAAATTAGCGTGGAGCACTGGCACACCGTCCGACTGGTCACTGGATACCGGCTGACCGTCACGCGACACCCGTCACGCGACATGCGATACACAGACCAAAAAAATTGAGGCGATGTAATAAAAGTTTCACTTTAAAAAATCTTTCAATGTTAGCTAGCCTGGAAGTCCAAGGGATGTAATATTATTTTTATATCATCATGCTACGACCAAAAAGAGAGGAGTATCAATTAAATACGCTGCAAAAACAGAGTAAAATATATATTTATGTGAGCTAACATAGCGTGCGTTACGTTAACGGTTAAAGTTTCACAAAAACAATGTATGAAAGAATTGTGCTCTTCTAAATTCTCTAAAATAACACTCAACGGCTATTTTGCTCTATCTTTTGAGGGTTTGCTTACTATAAGTTTTTTTATGGTAGCTAAATTTGTTCACGCTTATAACATCCCGTTACGGATAATAGAAGACGCAGACGAGGTTGCGGGGATCTTAATAAAAACCCAGTCGACCCTCATTTGTACGCAATGAGATCAATACAATATTATCCCAGTACAGCAAACAGTCAACGTTATTGCTTATAAAAAAATCACAACCCAGATTTATTATTTTGTACCCGAGAGAGCATAAAGATTATGAATTTTATGTTAGTCACGTTGACGACTTGTTCAATTGAACTGAGAATCTCGTTATTAGTTTTTCGACAACGAATTGGAATGAAAATCGAATCAATTTAGTTTATTGTATTCGCTCATATATAAAAAAATCCTAAATATATACATATATAAATATTTTTTATTAATTGAAATGCTCACATCACTTTTTATGGATCTTTTAATTTATCTCTCTCATCAGACGAAATGAAAAACCAATTATTCTTTAACACTTGATTACTGACGATATACGTAAATGAAATCGAATTTCAACCAGCTCTCATTGCGATGGGACATCATATATTTCCCTCCTAGTTACATCTACTTTTACTTAATTGTCTTGCTTATTAATGAAGTTCCGATTAAACACAGATTACAGTTTTATACAATATAATATTACAATATTATGTAATAATGTATGTTTTGTTGTGTATGTATAACCATGTGATGGTGCATTAACCATACAGAGATACTCTAACCCTATTCATATCAAGGATGTCTTAAAACCAATTTAGACTGCAAACTATGCAAGATAACAGCACTACAAACGAATTAGAAAACTTAAAGAAACCTTATATCAACGTGTCCCAGGGTAGTATAGTTTTTAAGGAATAGGGGGCAAGAAGCAGGCGTATTACGTATCGCCTAACAATTTCCTCCACCTATGGGCACCCGCAACACCAGAGGCGTCAGAAACAAAGTGCAAGTATAGTTTAACAGCGGTTTTCTATGTGGCCATGGTATTACTCCGGTCAAGTCTATCCATACATGCCGAAGCGTGGCTGTCGTATGAAAGTAATTCAAAACCTCCTTACTAAAGCTACAGTAAAGCAATAAAGATTATTGGTAATCTTATAATAATTATAGCCTTTAACAAACCTAGTATGTCCTCAAAGATCCAATATTTATCTCAAATTAAATTTCAAACATGTAATTGAAATGTCTTAAGATCGTCGTCGAAATCAAATACCTCGCAATGAACCTTGTTGACCTAAATTGATATTGTTTGAGTGCTTTCTCTCGGGATGAGATATTATCTGGACTGTACAATATTGAAATAGGTTATATAGTGAGTTCAGGACTAAATCAGATTGCTTTTGTAATTTTGATTATTATATTCTTACTTGTGAATATTGCTAGATTATATATACAACTAGGGCCCAACTCAAGGAAAATTTTGCCATGCAAAAGCCATGCTTCGGCGCCTAGAGCGGAGCAATACCATTACCCTATGGAAAATCGATGATAAGGAATTTTACTTTTCTAGCTTTACCAAGTGACTGATATTACAAAATCTATTGCTATGTTGAAATCTTATCTAGATTTCAATATAGATAACTAGCTAAATTTTAAATTGGATATCTCATTAGAATAATATGATCAGAAAAACAAAACTTTATTAGACCCAGTGACTCTCTGCAGAACAGACAAACAGAACTACAGAAGAATGGTTTGAAGTACAACTTGTGATTTGTAGTTAGAGATTACTCCCATCTTAGAACAAAAATACAGCTACACGTTTATATATTACGAGTATTAAATAAATATAATTCTCATGGCTCACATAACATCCAGTGCATGCGTGAACAATAGCAGCAAATTCTACTTAACAAAAATAAATGAGTGCCATTCCGTGCGAGACATCAAAACGGGAACCCACGAAAAATTATCGCCATTTTTATGGCTCTGAGAAGACGTCTAAGCCTGAGTGTACTCGCTAGAGATGTAAGAAAATAATCCTTATACAAGTTTGTCAAACCAGAAATGGTATAAAGCCGTCTTCTGTGTGAAATGAATAAATAGTAAGTTTACAGTTACAATTTGCACCTTATTACATGAATAGAACTGAAATTAAAGTTGATAAGAAATGTCCATATCTACTGGGTTTTATGTGTAATCGATAATAAGCATATCTTTTGTAAATACCATGTGTTATATTATATTATACAAGTATACAAAATAATATAAGCGATAGTAATCGCAAAGACTCATAGTTTTCACAAGTGTAGAAATTCTCAATTTTTTTCATAATTTCCGAGATACTATTCTTTTTTACCCGACTGCGAAAGAAGGAGAGTTAGTATTTCGATTGTATGTATGTATGTATGTATATTTCTGTGTGTGTATATTTCTTTGGCATACCCTAGAGCATAAACGACTTGTCGTATTTTTATGTGGGTGGTGACAATAGATCGTCTTAGTCGTAAGAGTGACACTGGTTAGATATATATTAAAAAAAACAAAATTAAGTACTTTTGGAGCCAAAAGAAAAAAAATCTTCGAGTGTGGTATCAAAATAAAGAATTTTAACGACAACTGCGAATATTTATATATAACATATATGTTTTACGTAGGATATTGACGCAATCGGGTTTTTTTTATAATTAATTACTTGTTTATTAATAATTGTTACTAATAAACAATAAATTGTTTAGTGTTTGAAATTTCATATATTATTTAAAATAAAAACTAAAAAATATAAAATTACAATTTTGATAACACACTAGTTGCTGTTCATATATTGCTCATATATATTTTATTTGGTATACCCATGTATATACCTATTTAATACAGATAATCGTGTCGGTCTCATATCGGAAGTGTAAGTAATATATAAAAGCTATAAATTCTGTAAATTCGAGAGACAGATATCAGATTTTGGAGTGACAATCAAACACAATCTAAGTGGTTAACAATTTGGAAATTGTGACTTAGTAATTAATTAGTCGGATCATCATCATTGGCTTACTAAAGACAATATGAACATTGGTAGTTATCTCTTCCGATAGTATGGTAACAAAACGCGGTGTGTTCTAAAGATTTTGGGTTATTTACCAAATTGGTATGACGTCAGTCAGTATGCGTAGTATACCTTCCCCACAGCTGCATGTATTCACGTGCGATACAGTAGCCGAATCTCCATTCTAAAGAAACGTTTGTTCAGTGAATACGTGTACTACTCAGATAAAATCCTTCTTACCCCAAACCTTGAAACTTTAATAATAACTAAAAATAAGGATTTCTATGATTTAAAGTATGATGGAAAGAGCGACCTAAAAAGAATTAGATATTATTTTATAATTAATCAGAATTAAGGCACTAAACCCGAATCAAAAAAGTAGTAAAACTTAGAAAAGTGTACTAAAAACACCAAAATTTACTGTTCCTGACCTAGTTAGTAAAATATTTAACAAAATTGTATATTACTTATATATAAAAGCTACTAATAATCAACTAGCGAAGAAAAATCAAAACAGTGGATTAAACATTTACGAACATTAAGATACTAATCACATCACGACCGATCGAACTCTAAAACAAATCAATTTGCCACGTCAATGCCAATAGATACCCAAATAAACACATTACAAGGTACACTTTAGGTACAAAACCACATATTCTCAACTACTAAGACCCAGTTAAACATCATTTAAGCCCATACTAACGTGATTACGTCATGAATACTTAATGTCACCGCAAACCTATCCACATTGAACACACCTTCACAACACTTGAATAACTTATTATTCTTGATTGGAGCAATTTATACTCTACGACTAGACTCGCAATTTATTTTTATTACCTGTGTTTATACATGAACGAGCGAGGAGGAATCTTTGTACACTTCTTTTAAGCAAATAACATGTGACATATGTAAATTTTGTGTACTTTTAAACTATCGTATTGAATAACATTTATTCTGACTTACAGTCAGCAATCGATATGACATGAAATAGTCACAAGTAGTAGACACAAGTAGTGTTACAGAAATGTTTTGACCTAAGTATTTTACACTCATGGATCATACAAAAGCAGAGACATACAACGGCCTAATCAAGTGGATAAGTGTGTAAATAGCCCGGCAAAACAAACTCAATGATCTCAGAACACTGGACCGAACGCAATACTCAACGGAAAGGGTCACCCCACGCCACTTCGTTGTACTATAGCCGTCTATTTTTGCAATAATATGCTAAACATCACTTATATATATAGACTTACAGTAATACTACGAACATACACACACATACTTAGTACATACATGCATACACACGTACACAAACACACAAACACCCATAATTCCATGAGAAAAGAAAAATAAATCTTTTCCTGTGTTTTTAATTTGGTATCTCGTCTCTTTTCTTCCTCGTTTTATTCATAGCGTTTGATTTATAGTATCTGGTTTGGAGCGAGGACCCTGGTGACCTATAATACAGGCAATATTATGCCTACCACGGGTACCAGCGATCCTTAGCCGAGGTACTACCTGACTATTTTGTAGGTCAATTCGTAAACTATGTATTTTGGTTTTGGTGAGAAATAAACGTTTTTATTATTATTATTTATTACTATACCGTCAGTCAACTAACATATTCTATATATTAGTTGCTATAAAAGTATAGAATTTTCGTGACGTAGTTGTAACTTTACTCTGCATTCTGTATCATCTATATCAACGAGAGTGCTCCGAGAAATGGTTTAGACTAACACCAGCCGCAACTTTCTGTCATCACTCCACATGGTACAGTTCCACCACTGAGTTACAGAAGTTCATGGACAGTGGGTTTGTTTGCACAGTTTTCCGGTAATTGTAATTTGTTAGAAAACCAACTAGCTTCAAACTAGATTGATTGATAGAATACGTCAATACGTTTGTTTTTTAACCCAAAGTGGTTAAAAAAACAGATATTTCTAGACCACACAAACAGCTGGTTCGACTCAGGATTCAAAACCGACTGGGACGGCTCCGTGGCAGTCGTCGGTTCCGCGGCGGCTCCTTCCCCGCCCTTATCGCTTAAAGACAAGGGAAATGGATATGTTGCCGCCGAATGGGGGAGGATCACCGTTTACGGTGTGTACTTCTCCCCCAACCGGAGTCTGAGCGACTTCGAGGTCTTCCTCAACAACCTGGAGACCTCGATGCGGCGATTAGCGTCTGGGGACGTCCTCGTACTGGGGGACTTCAATGCAAAGTCCGTTGCGTGGGGTTCCCCGGCGACGGACGCCAGGGGCGAGGCCGTAGTGGAGTGGGCGGCCTCGGTGGGCCTCTGTTTATTAAACAGAGGCTCCACCAACAAGTGCGTGCGACAGCAGGGGGGTCGATAGTGGACCTTTCGTTCGCTACCCCTGTAGTCGCCGCACGAGTAAGGAACTGGTGTGTCCTGGATGAGGTTGAGACGCTCTCGGATCACCTTTATATCCGATTCGAGCTCTCCGGGTCCCAGGGCCCTAGTAGGGGTCACGTGGCGTGGCAATCCTCCCGCTTTCCGCGGTGGGCTGTTGCCAAGTTCGACAGGGACCTGCTAGAGGAGGCAGCCATTGTTCAGTCTTGGCTGTCTCCGCGGGCCTCGACCGAGGAGGTCGACATGGGGGCTGGCCGCTTTCGCGATGCGATTACGCAGATTTGCGATGCGGCCATGCCCCGGATTCGAGGTTGTCGACCTCCACGAAAAGAGGTCTACTGGTGGTCCCAGGAGTTGGCGGACCTCCGTGCAGCTTGTACACGTGCCCAGAGGTCCTACACACGCAGCCGGCGGCGTCACCGCGGAGACGGCGGGGAGGGCCAGCTTTACGAGGAGTACCGCGAAGCGCGAAAAACTCTGAAGCTGGCCANCCTCCCGCTTTCCGCGGTGGGCTGTTGCCAAGTTCGACAGGGACCTGCTAGAGGAGGCAGCCATTGTTCAGTCTTGGCTGTCTCCGCGGGCCTCGACCGAGGAGGTCGACATGGGGGCTGGCCGCTTTCGCGATGCGATTACGCAGATTTGCGATGCGGCCATGCCCCGGATTCGAGGTTGTCGACCTCCACGAAAAGAGGTCTACTGGTGGTCCCAGGAGTTGGCGGACCTCCGTGCAGCTTGTACACGTGCCCAGAGGTCCTACACACGCAGCCGGCGGCGTCACCGCGGAGACGGCGGGGAGGGCCAGCTTTACGAGGAGTACCGCGAAGCGCGAAAAACTCTGAAGCTGGCCATTTGCCGCGCCGAAGACGAAAAGAGAAAGGAGATGCTAGAGGGTCTCGATCGTAACCCCTGGGGTCGCCCATATCGTGCGGTGCGTCAAAAACTCCGCACGGCAGGCCCCCCCCTTCACGAGACTCTCCAGCCCAGCTTCTTGCAGGAAGTGGTCGAGGGCCTATTCCCGCAGCGGGCGGAACACATGCCCCCGTCGATGGCCAGTTCGGTCGGAGACGACGGGGGCATTGAGGTTGACTTTCCGCCCGTCAGGGCATCGGAGTTAGGGGCAGCTGTTCTTCGGATCCGTTCGAAGAACACCGCCCCCGGGCCGGACGGGGTACCAGCCCGAGTGATGGCCCGAGCCCTCGACCACATATCGGACCGCCTCAGGGAGGTGTTGGACTAACTTGGCATCCGGACGCGTACTGTCGTGTACGAGGATCCAGATGGCGCCTTGAGACGGCGACCCATGTCGTGCGGCGTTCCGCAGGGATCTATCCTAATACCACTCCTGTGGAACGTGGGGTACGACTGGGTCCTTCGAGAACGTCTCCCCTCCGGGCTGGGCGTAATCTGTTACGCCGATGACACATTGGTCACAGCCCGGGAGGTGAACTTCCAGGAGGCGGCGTGCCTGGCCACCAGGGGAGTCTCTCTGGTGGTCGGGCGCATCAAGGCGCTGGGCTTGCGGGTGGCCCGGACAAGACGGAGGCCCTGCTCTTCCATGGGCCCCGTCGCGGGGGTATTCCGGTCGATGGCGCTGTACGGCGCACCGGTGTGGGTGTCGGTTCTGACCACTGGCGCCCTCCTTGACCTGGCCCTTTACTTCCGGCTGACGCAGGTGCTTTCCGGGCACGGTTGCTTCGGAAGTACCTGCACTAGGTCGCGCGGAGGGAATTGAGTCCCGCCTGCCACCACTGCGACTGCAGTGAGGACTCGGCCCGGCACACGCTGGCGGTGTGCCCCGCTAGGGCGCCGCAGCGTCGGCCCTCACTGCAGTCATCGGAGGAGTTTTATCGCTGCCGGCCGTTGTACGCTCCACGGCCGGCGGCGAGAGCAGTTTTACCGCGGTCGCGACCTTCTGCGAGGAAGTCATCTCGCAGAAGGAGGCGGCGGAGAAGGCCCGGGAGGACGACCTCCACTCGGACCCGATCCGCCGCCGGCGAAAATGGCAGCGGAGGCGCGCCTACCAGCGCCTCATGCCGCCCTGAGTGTGGCCGCGGATGGGCGGGACGGGTTTTCCCCCCCATCTGCTTCGCAGGCCACCCGCGAGGGGGCGACGTTACGCGTGTGCCGTACGTCGCCTTAATTGAGAGTTTAACATCAGAAGACGGTGCCCGCTTCAGTGTGGGCAGGCGCTGGGAGGGGTCCGGATGGCGTAAGAAAGCGGTTTCCGGATCTCTCCCGTCTCAGGCGCAGAGTGGCACACCGTGGTGGTTTAGTGGGTAATGTCTGGCAAATCAGCCAGAAGTCCCGCACAAAGCGAACCCCCTGTCCCCGCGGGGGAGGAGAAAAGTGCGTAATCGCATTCCTCAAAATAAAAAAAAAATAAAAAAATGTTTCAATGTCGAGACCTCAAGTATAGCTCGCATGCACTACCACTACGCCACCGAGGCAGTCAATTTCCTAAACTACATCTATATAATTATTTAAAGTCGCATCGTCAGTTGTAAATAAAAGTAATAATCTGTGAATAATTGGATTTATTTTCACGAAACAATGTCAGCCACATTCGAAATACTTTAATTTTGACAGAACATGAGCCACATTCGAATGGTGTTCAATTTAATTTTGATAGAACATGAAAGTTGTAAACTAACCAAGTTCTATTTAATTACATGACTTCTACGCTTAGAAATTGCCATAATATTTTATTATAACATACTGCAGTTGCATAGGGTGGGTTACCATAGCCCACACTATGCTATAGTGCTGTACAAAGTATTAACTAAAAATTGAATAGTATATTATATGCCCCAAAAAGAGGTGTTAGCTGACATACTTTAACCGTGAAATATAACAGCCAAACAAACAAAGTTACTTTCGAATTTATAATATAATAGTGAGTATTATTGATTTGTAATTTACATTGCTATTATTATAAATTAATAATAAATTCTTTGTAAGTAGTAACAAAAAAAAATTTCGTTTATTTATTTTATTGGTTTAAATAATACCCAAAAATTATTAATTATCCTTATATAATTTCGAACATCACTCGAGTAGACGGTATACGATACTCATATAAACTAGAATCTGAAAGAACCAGCTCAATTCCTATTGAGAAATACCTATTTCAGTTGTGTGTAGAAATGCTTGAGGGGTCCTCCCCTCAAGCATTAAAATGTAAATGTTGGCTATCGCAACAAAAAAAACCTATGGCCCTCTCTGTCACCGCAAATATCTCTACACCTAAACTCATTCAAATCAGTTCAGCAGTTTATTACTGAAAGTGTAAGAGACACTTTCGAATTTATAACTTTGGATGGATGGGCCTGTGGAGGAACAGGTCATAGATTCCTCCAATACAAAGGGAGGATCCTCCGACAAGCCGAGGTGATCATGCCTGGCGGGCCACTGCCCGACGGTTGATTTTGGGAAGTTGTATATATGTTAATCGACGCGAGAACTTATATTGCGCGATGCAGGATTAATAGCTTCTTCATACACTACGTTACTTCGTGGTTCACTATATCTTCGGTTGATGGCGTTGTCATATGTTTTTGTTGCCGCTGTATGTAGAAGTCGCCACATCACTCCTGTCCAAGACCGGAGGTCGACATCTGGATGAGCCAGCTGTCTGTACTCTGTTACGGAGCTTGCCATTGCCAGGAGTGGGAAGTTCCAGTGAGTCGGAACTGAACACCGCTAGTCCCAGTGAGTCGGGGCTGAAGTCTGCTGATTCCAGTGAGTCGGGATTGCATGCGGTGCGCAGTGCTGCGGTGAGGTCCCCAATGAGTCGGGGCGGTTGTTGCGCAATGGCTGGCAGCTGCGTAGACGGGAGAGAGGTGCTCTGCTCACGTGGAACGTAGGTGCAGTGTGCTGTGCCTAGACGCTGATGAGGCCGTAAACCCTTACGGCCTCATCAGCGTCTAGGCTGAAGCGGTCGCATCCTGCGTGTGGCGTATCCCTGTCGAAGCCGAAGGCTGTGACTTGCTGTGTGAGTGAATGTGATGGTGGCACGCTGACTATTGATCTGCTCCTTCAAAGGCTGCTTCCAATCACGTCAGGATCACCACTGTGGAGGAACGGGTCACATGTCCCTCCAACACAAAAGGAAGATTCTCCAATCAGGCGAAGTGGTCATGCCTGGCTAGCCACTGCCCTGGTGAAGATGCTGGGATGTTTTTTATATGGTAAACGGCGCGAGAACATCTATTGCGCGATGCAGGATTGGTAGCTTGTTCGTACACTACATTACTCCGTAATTCAGTGTATAGATAGATAGATAGAAAACTCTTTATTTGCACACTAAAATATTTCAGTTAGCGGAGAGTACATATAATGAGCGACGGAGTGTACAAAGGGCGGCCTTATTGCCAAAAGCAATCTCTTCCAGGCAACCTTGTCTGTGTATCTTCGGTAGATGGCGTTATCAAATGTTTTTTTTGCCGCTGCATGTGGAAATCACCACATCACTCCCCTCCAAGACCGGAGATCGATATCTTCGGCAGATAGCGCTGTAGCGTGTTTCTGTTTTTGTGGTGTATGTGGAAGTCGCCACAGGCCTACCAAAGGGAGTCTACTCTGCCTGATGGAAAGCAAACGTAGAATCCAAGAGTGATGGTTACCATATTCATTGCGAATGCAGACAATCCAATATTGCAACATGGTGACCAATACCATGGTGACACGACACTGCGAATGCTGTCATTTTAGGTTGATCTTCTGTGCGAGGATAGTACCGGCACAATCTGAAATCAACGTGGCTCTGGGATTAACTTTTTTACATACGTACCCAAAATTACGTCATTGATTCTCGAAGTAGACAAATGCATATTTCAAAAATTCAATTTTGTCAACTATGATTTTATTGACACTTACTTATTAGACACCAAACTTGTTACATTACATAATAAATATACTCATACATTTTCAGCCAACTCTACATAAGGAGGATGTCATCAATTCAAAATATATCATTTATTAAATGTACAAATATATTGTGGAAGTGGACCCCACATGGGAGACAACAGTTTTTTGTGTTCCACAAACAGTTTTTTACAGCACATGAGTATTCCTAGTGCGGGAATGTCTTGTAAAAAAAAGATTGATATAATTTGAACTGTCATTGAATTATTGTGAACTATTCCTTGCTAAAATAAGATCAATGGTTCGCATTCAAGAACAGTTCACATTTTAGGAGAAATCCTGAAATACTAACTATTGTTCCTATTCATAAGAAAAAATTAAACTTTTGAAGAGTTGGTTTTACTCGAGGCATCAAACGGCAGCGGTTCTATAATATTTATTTATTTTACCGTTTTCGGAATACTGACAATATAAAAACATACTAGATCCTTAAATTAATGACTACGCAGCTATTTACAAGCATTTGCAAATAGCTTACGAATATGAAACACATGCTTAAAAGAGAATATATAAACAAAATAAATCATACAAAAAACCAAAAACCACATAAACCTATAAACTTGTATTACCTATGTATATCAATTAGTTTTTCATATCAGTATCGGAGCCGAAAAAGTCTAGGGTGTATAAGTATTCCTGTGATGGTCTCGATCAGAATACCTCAAATTAACGTTACAGATATAATTTACCAGTCTTCTTGCCCGAGCAATGAATGATCTGATGATGATGATGATGAACTGTTGATAGTAAATGATCGCTCTAGGTAGGTGGTACCGATAATTAATTTGATTTTACCAAGAAGAACCACTGTCTATCACTATCAACTATCAACATTACCATCAATAATTTTTAGAAGTGTCACTGCATCTAGTTTCGTAACCGTGGTCAGAGCAATTAGACCTGTAATGTATTTTTTTTTATTGAATAGCTATGCGATTAATATAAATGAAATAAAACGGGTTTCATACCACCGATGCATATTCTAACGTACTAAACACCAAGGCACAGTACATCATCTTCATGGGCTTAATTTTTTTAAACTCTGAAGTAGACCTTATAATAAATTGAAGCGATCGGTAAGCCTTTTTCATAGAAATATACCTGCCAGGCTTAAAGTTAAAATATATTTCATTTAAATATAACTAAAGACCCAAAAGAGACACAATGACCCAAGATGAGTCACAGATATTTATATACAATTGGATTTTTTAGTATATATATTTAAAAAATTCAAAACAAATTAACCAACTATCTATCCTTGGCGATATGTGGATAGTGATTCATGGCTTTGATTCATAAATCAAATCCATGGATCGCTAACCACTAAACTAACAGTTCCATCTTGAAATTGCTAAGTTTACTGTAAATTTTCCTTCACAGACTTATTTGTTAGTTTCAGTTTACTATGAATGGGTACAGCTGGAGTATGAATAATGAAATAGATTTTTCACGGAGCCACGGCTCGTGAGGAATACTAATTTGTTCGCTGTCATAACTATGAAGAACGGTACATGTGATTGGGTTATAAGTAGGGTGGATGTGTTTGAAGAACAAAAACTTAGGATACTTATAAAGTGCTATCGGATGCTATACGTATGGTGACGGAGTAAGAATACGGATGGTTACTACCCTTATTTATACAGCGGGTATTGTAAGAGTAAACTACAAAGGATCAACACACTTGTCACAAACCAACCAACCCGTTTGAGCAGCTTGGCGTCATCATGTTCTCAGTAAAAAATGTCCACCGCCAAGGTTCTCTATAATAGCCTCTATGTTATACTGTGCGCAGAGTTATGTAGCAGTCTAAAAACTTTATTTTACCTGATATATTTGGCATGATGGTAAGCGATTTTTTTTTAAATCATCTTTTCATCGCTTACCATCTTACCATCATTTTTTAAAAATGATGATAAGATGGTAAGCGGTGATAAGATGATTTGGCGATTACCGACATGGACATGGACACCGCAACATCAGAGTTGTCAAAAGTGCATTGTCGGCCTTTAGGGGATGGGAAGAGAGGTAGGGGCAGAGGTTGAGAAGTGTAGACCACCGATATCCTTACTCACGCGGTGAAACACTGCGCAAAACGCCGTTTCAAACCTGTTTTCTGTGAGGCCGTGGTATCTTTCTAAAGGGAGACGTAAGTCTAGCATTGAACTATTTAAGGCTGTCGATGTATAATGTGACTATTGGATAACTGAATGAATAACCCAGTGAAGAGGACTTTTAATTTTTATTATTAATAGGACAAACGACAGATGTGTCAGCTACTGATGCCCGTTAGACACCTGGAATTTCAAAGAACACCCTTTTAGCACTCGCTCCTCCGAGAAGTAACCTCATTCATTCAAAGAAAAGAAACAGGAGATTTTTTTAACATCAGTTTCCTGTAGGTCTTCCTGTTCCTCCATTAGAATTCAGCAAGCCCAACCCTCGGATCCTGGAGTGTGGGAAATTTATGTGGCGGTAATGCACTTGTGACTCATGATTTCCAAGGATCTAGAAAGTCACATAACATCAGGTGATCTCTCTTCGTAATCGGCTTCTTTACTATATAAAAGTATCCTACTGTGCTCAGAATTAATCATGAAAATACCTTATTGTGCTTATGAAGCATAAAGAAACTGCAACTGAGTTGAACAAAACTAAGATTATCCGAACATATTCCACATGAGAGGACACCCCAGTACAGAACCAATATTGCGCTTGAGTGAATTTTCTCTGTACTAATATTTCGCCGATTGAGATCGTGTGTATGTATTTGTGTTCAATAACGTATATATTTCAGTCATCTAGTGATTTGTACAAAAATACTAAATATTTATGAAATCTATCGACTGTATATATCATAAATTTTGTATAAAACAAGTTTCTTTCTTTCGTCATTTCTTTTATATATCTTGTATATAAATAACTCTGGCCGTAGCTACGTTCCAAATGTTAGAAAATTCTACCTATTCATACTTTTCATCACTGTGCTTTTCAATCCTTAATTTTATCCTCAGGAGCGAATATCGAACGCTATAGAGCAGGCAGCAAAACCATAAATCTTTAGTTGGCAAGAAATGATAAACTGTAGACGTGGGAATTGTTACGACTCCGTATGGTAGCGAGTATGTAATCCGAGACGAGCGTGACCTTCACGTGACCCTACTCAGCGTCCCTAGATTCCCTTAGAGTCAGGCCCAAACGCTAGCCTAAGGGCTCTGGAGATGTGAGTCAGGCTTGAGACCTTAATTAATTATTAACCTGATTAACTAAGGCTTTTAAGATATACAAATATTATTTTACTAGCGGTGCCGGATGCGTAATATATACATATATATATATATATATATATATATATATTTACAAAAAAACTATGCAAGTATTCTATTAGTCAATCTAGCTTCCATAGTAAGTCCAAGTCCTGCCTAGTTTGAAGCTAGATGGCGTTGTGTCAAATGTCCAATATATTTATTAGCATCTTCACAAACTTTCGTATTTATAATATGAGTAAGATTTGCTTTAAGATAAGCATAAATACTTTTGTTCTCGTAATAATAGACGGCTTAGGACTGTACTCATAAGTATTTATGTTTGGGACTCTAGTCTACACTCCACAATTGTGTCGGACGGTAAAAAGGTGATAAATGACTTGAGCCAGATTAAAACCAGACACGGGTGTAATAAGCCGAACAAATAAGGGACCAGGATATTTATTGCATTACGGTTCTGAAGTCGTAGCTACAGACTGTACGTGTTGAAACGAATTATTGTGGCGCTGGATTGGGTATCCTCACTCACCGTTTGTGTAGTATTGTTTAAAGAATCAAATATATTTAACATAAAAGTTTTACTGCACCTTTCTTAAATCGGTCTGATTAAAGACAATACTGAAATGGGGTAAAGGCAGGATACGATAGTGTGCCAGGGCAAGAGAGCAGTTTCAGTTTACACAAGCACAAAAAATGAGTTGTCTTTTCAATAGGATTTTTTAGTCCTAAATTATGTGTACCTACATTTATACGTATATTTTGTATAGTTTATCTACTGGTTTATTATCCTAAAGGGTGATCTAGAGGTCAAGGGTGATATTCCCACAAGGGGTCCTAAGATAAAGATTTGTTTGATGAGAAATTTGTTGTTCTTTTTTTAATAGGGCCAAACGAGCCGACATATCGACGTCTGATCCGCGATTACCACTGCCCATGGACACCCGCAACACCAAAGGCGTCACAAGTGCATTGCCGGCCTTTGGTAGGTGGGGAGAGGGATGTGGTGGAGGGTTAGGGTATGGGACTCCGGTATCCTCACTCACTTGATGAAACACAGCGCAAACGCTGTTTCACATCGATTTTCTGTGAGGTTGTGGTATCATTTTAGTAGAGATGGGTCACTAAAGCCGAAGCGTGGCACTCTCATGGTAAGACGTTGACATTTTTTGTATATTTGCCTCAAATTACACGTAAACATACAACAAAAGCTCGTACCGTTCGTGGTTTACGTGTATTTTAAAAGTATCTAGAAAATGTAATATATATAGTATCGAGTAGTGGCGTGTTATCGGAGAGATCTATGTCCAGCTGGGGAGATCTAGGGCTGTAGAAGGCTGACGATAGTGATTATATAGTGACCAGGTTCCATGGCTGGCTGGTTTGGGTCTACGCCACCGTTATTTTAGTAACAAACACATGCACACCGTTATTCTTTGCTTGAAATTAGAATTCCTCATTACTTTTAGAAACTTTTAATAAAACACAAAGACACATTTTAATAAAAACCTGGCATTAATAGTCTTTGATGGAAGAGCTCATTTAGAGAGAATCAATTAAAACTCATAATTAAAAAGTTGTAAGTGAACTGAGGGGGGCTATTAAAGAACAAAGTTCGCCTCAGTGTTACCACAACTATAACACAAATTCACACATCATTTAATTAAATTCTATATATCATATTTATTTTTATTATTCCTCGCCGAACTTCTTAAATTATTAACGGCAAAGGTTGCAATCTAGAACACTTTTTTTATTAGCATATTACAGTAATGCTAAAATAAATTCCAACTAAAATAAAAGGAAAAACAGAATTCAAAATATATGTAAATTTAGAATAATTAATCTGCAAAATCTGTAAGTCGTTTTTCACATTTCAACATGGTACAATAATTTACAGTCAAAATCTAATTACCAACTAAAATTACTGAAAACATCATAAGCTCTACACAAAATAACCAGTTAGTACTTGAACTAAACTGTAACTTCGAATAAAATGAAATATCATGGAGTTTAAAAGCTCCCCAATACAGTGATTAAAATTCTAAAGTGGCAACACTGGTTCTTTCCTTATAATGAAGGAAGTGAGACCATCCATTTGGGTGTAAAACTGTTTAGCACCTATTAAACGTCAACGAGGATTTATGTTTTAGTAGCGGACCGTCTGTTAGTAAGGCTAGGAAATAAGTTTTATATAAATGTGCTTTTGTATATATCGGCACGAAAACATTTACTTATGATTGTGAGCATCTCAGTAAAACTTAATTATCAATTGTTAAGTCAAAAACGAGATGTTATAGACTTATATATTGAATAATTACAACTATGTCTGTTGTCCTGTAAAAAGGGTTACTTGATTAAGTTATATCATTATAACATTTCTAAGCAGAATACTGTTACTCTTAATTTTAATTGAAATCTTGTTGCTATCTATCAATTATTATAATAAAATAAGAAATTGAATAACGATTGTCCTTCAGCAAAATAATGTTTTAATAATCGGTTTCCAATAATTTTGGATGACGAGTCTCTCCCATTAACATCAGCCTATTGCCGTCCACTGCTGAACGAAGGCCTCCTCCAAAGAGCGCCAACCATCCCGATCCTGGGCAGTCTGCACCCATCCACCGCCAGTCACTTTCCTCACATCGTTGGTTCATTGTGCTGCAGGGCGCCCTACACTACGTTTGCCTAATCGTGGTGTCCACTCTAACACTTGTCGGCTCCAGCGACCATCAGTCCGCCTGATCGACTGACCTATGGTCAGTGTGTTGATCCTCCGTACGATATCGGTTACTCCAGTACTCTTTCGAATTGTCTCATTACGAATTATATCGACAAGAGATACAGTCAACATCGCACGCTCCATCGTACGCTGAGCTATATTAAACTTGTAGACCAGTCCGACGGTGAGCGTCCACACCTCGGCTCCATATGTCATTACGGGCAAAATGCACTGGTTAAAAACCTTGGCTTTCAGTGATTATGGGACCGATGACTCGAATGTGTGACGAAGCTTCCCAAATGCCGCCCAGCCCAGACGATTTCTTCTATCGGCCTCCTGATCGAAGTTGTGCCGGCCAAGTTGAATAGTTTGGCCAAGATAAACGTATTTCTGCACAACCTCGATAATTACACCATTAACGGCAACGGGACTCGGATATACATGCATATTATGCATTATTTGATCTTGTCGATGTTCATCCGAAGTCCCACTCGTCTCGATTAATCATCCAAACTGTTCAGCATTACCTTGATATCATGCAGAGACTCCGCTAGAATCACAATGTCCTCTGCAAATCGCATGAGATGCATTGACATCCGCTATTACATTTGAACTATAATAATGTAAGGTTAATCACAGTAATTCTACAATAATTATTTAATCGAGGATCTATGTCATGTCATTAGAATAAGGTGTAACACATCTAATTGCTTTGTAAAGTTAAAATAAAGCCAACGACATTCGGGATAAGCAACCATGACTACCGCCGTTAAGATTTCATATCCGTTAATTTTGTATTGGCGAGAAAAATATAATTACGAAATCACTTTCGATCGACCATTGTACGAGAAAGGACAAGCTGCAAATAGGTGTGTAGACACATTAATTGTTATTATGAACTATTAAACATTGCAAATAATAAGTTATATTATTATGTAGTTTAAATAAATTCTAGTGTATCAAAGAGTGTACTATAAGGAATGGATTGAGTGATGGTTGCATGGCCTTTAAATCAGGAGTGATACTAATGGGTGAAAACGTCAGCATGGCTAAACATCACATTTACAAATAATAAAGATAGTAATCAAGATTATAATTTTTTTATGGTTTGGAACATGTCAATCACCTTTGCGACGCAAGCGGCATAGTTCGCTGCGAAACCGATGAAGTGACTTTAAACAAGCTATTTTGTTTTGAATCACCTATATTTTTATTCTGAACGTGTCAGTTTTGTCATAAATGGAGATACGTTACAGACATAAAAAGCACACCTACCTTAATGTCCTATTGTTACCTAAATTTGAAATAACTGAACTGTCACAGAAATCAAGCTATAGTGCATTGCCACCCTTTAAATTACCTCCCCCCGGATTGAAAGAGATAAATTATCATTTGAAAGTCACGCCAAACCATCCCTGATCTAACATTCTGACATAAAATAAATCAAAAGAAATTATAATAACGTAGATTGTCTGGATCTTCTCAGTGGGATAGGTATCAACGTTCTTCCGAGGCTCCCTCGCTTACCTCGTCTATTATTCAAACAACCGCTATGCCGGACAAATTCAGAAAACACTCGCCACTTGTTACGATTGCTCATTAGCACAATACCTTACCATATTCTTCTGAAAATATCAATGTCTAAACCGCTCAAAGCTTCAATGCTAGCTCAAAGTTTTTATTTATCTAAATTGCATTATAGTTTATAATTATAGTTGTATTATAAAAAAAGTTGACTCATTTTCATTCCTCACTACATACTTTAAGTTTGTAAAATTGTTTGTTAGAGTGTCAAAGGGGGATAACAATAATATTATGTCAATCTGACCTCTATTATTCTCTTCTATCTCTTCTAATTATTATTCGACTGCCTCGGTGGCGCAGTGGTAGCATACGCGACTGCTATCCATGAGGTCTCGGGTTCGTATCCTGGGTCGGACCAAATGTTTGTATGATATGCAAATATTGGTTTCGGAGTTGTCTATGTATAATATGTATGTATTTACAAAAAAAAAGTATATATATGTAATAATATCAGTTGTCTCGTACCCATAGTGCAAGCTCTGCTTAGTTTGGGACTAGATGGTGTTGTGTATTAAAATGTCCGAAAATATATATCCGAAAATATTTATATATTACTATTGTTTCAAGTACGTTGGACTGCATACGGTCTTAATCTAAATGAATCCATTTGATTTTCGTCATTTTGGAGCTGTTATTAGTGTGAACTACCGTGGAACTAATATTAGGGATGAGACATAATTTGCGATAAAAATGTATTGCATCACTTTATCGATATAAATACTTGGTGTGATTTCTTCCTTTACATGTATACTTATAAGGAATAAAAAGAATTTCACCCAGTTATTAAAAATTTGTTAGCATTTAAGAAATCAACTTTAGTGATATTATTTTGAGTTTCATTAAAATGTAGCCCCCTTAATCACTAGCGACAATAGTGCGAACTCGTGAATAAGGGGTGGCTTTCATAGAGAACAAAAGATGAGTTTTATATCTCAACAACCACTTGATCGATTTGACTTGTATGCGATATTAAAAAATCTACTTCCTTTAGAAATCTTCTTAGGTCGGATCAAGATACTCTAAATTTTCCACTCTTAATAAGGAGATCTCGCTTCGCTCGATAAATAAGAATCCATGCTCAATTTTTCTCTTGATGTGGTAAATATATAGGATACGAAACAAAAAATTAAATAAGGAAAGAATAAAAATACATATATTTGCCGTCACTGACGAGCCCAAATAATTTGACGTGGCAAATCTCCAATTCTCCTTTTTAATGTTGTAAATGTGTATCGGTGGGAAATCTGAAAGCATAAAGTAAAAATGTAGAATATACAGAATATTTACGATTTAGCAAAAATATTCAAATGTGCATATCAAAGCGATGCCTTAGCAAGTCTAATGTATTTTTTTAGTAATTGTAATTTTTTTTTATTGATTATATAATGAAGTCTAGAATCTATTAATGTTTAAATGCGATGAAATTTAATAAAATAAGTATATAATGGTATTGAAAAGCTTCAGACATTGTATAAACATTTATAGCTAAGAAATTCACTTACTTTTGAAACGTTATTTCGCACCCTTTAGTACCGAGCGTTACAAAATATACAAACTCTCTTTATATAAATGGTTTAAATATCACTTTAACTATACTATTTTATTTTACTATTTTATTTCCCAATAAATGACTAAATCAACAGAGATGCACCAAAAAAACACAACGGCAATAAATGTCAATTTTAGTACGAGAGACGGTCGTGAGGGGCATCTCAAAACGGCACAAAAACAATTATCATTTCCTATAGAATATTTAGTCCAGTATACTTGTCATAATAGAGGTCAGTGCATTATGTACACTATTTACACTTTTATTGCGTTTCAATTTTATTGTACTTTTATTACTATGTTATACTATTTTTATATTTGTGTGATTTTTCTTGTACATCATGTGGTCTCCTATAAGTGGTTCCTCACATAGCATGTTATTCTGTTTATTCCGCGTTGTTAGATCCTTAAATAAATAAATCCGCTTCCACGATAAAATTACTGTTAACTGTAGTACGAGGAAATCTACTAATGGAAGGCATCTGGCTCGGCGGGCAGTCAACAATTGTGTGTGCTGCAGACGTATGTGTGGTAAAACGCTGCAACCAAAAATGGGTGATTTACCAAAGCGGCGAATTACACCAGCTTTACCTTTTTTATCTATAGGATTTAGGATTGGATTGTTCTGGTCCCTTTCAAATTTTGAATCGTAAGGGCTGTAGTAACACATTAGTAAAGAGTTATCTCTGTTTATTCATTTGCTTGCGGTATAAATGTGTTCAGTTGGAAGCTATAAGTGACCTTACAAAGGATGCATTTGTAATGAGGCTTTGCAGGTTTATTTCTCGCCGAGGTAAGCCAGTGGAAATATTCTGCCGTAATGTTCGTAATTTCGTAGCAGCTCCTAAAGAGGTGGGAAAATTTTAAAACAAAACCAAGAAGTTTTATTGATTTTGACTAATCAAAAAAGTATAGAAGTTTGTTTCTCGCCCAGTTACACCCCTCACTTCGGGGGTATTTTTGAAGCCGTTATTAACACTGCATAATTTCACATCAAGACGAGTTATGGGAAATAGCTGTTTTTCATATGAGGCAACTTCACCACTATTTTCGCAAGGGGGGGGCTATATTTAACATTGGCCCTGCATACCTACTATCCCTTACCCCAGGGCATTTTGTTATCGGAAGATCTCTGACCGCGGTACCTTCTCCGGCTTTGAAAAACTGCAAGGAAGGCAACGTACGACGCCATGCTCGCATCGAAAAACTTCACCAAGATTTCTGGCAGAGATTGCAAACGGAATTCATATCAGAGTTGCAGCGAGGAACAAAATAGCGAATCGACATGCATATCTAAACGTGGGTGACCTTTTCCTACTTCAAGAAGATCACTTTCCTCTATTAAACTATCCTCTGGGACGAGTCACACATTACAAGAGTTACAGACATCCGCACTATAAGAGGTCGGGTGCGACGTCCTCTTACGATAATGTGCCTATTGCCCACAAGGGCAGAACTTCACTGTTGAAAGACCGGGTCTTTCAACGGGCGGGAGCATGTTCAAGTCAAGTGCCTGCTAAAGGAATTTACCTGTGACACGTTGCATTCCAAAACGCATAGGCGTTATTTGATTTGTACATTACCTACCCACTTGTTTTTCACTATCGAATCAACCTTCACACGATTAGCACAAATTGTATTTTTTTTTTTATGTGTAAGCTGCCAAAATGACTCTGCCCTGCCTGATGGAAAGCATGAGCAGAATCCAAGAGTGGTGGTCACCATCCTCAATGCGAAAAAGAACAATGCAGCATGGTGACCCACACTATGGCGGCCTGGTGAGATGCTTTTTCACGCCCCGCTTAAAGGACCCGGGATCATACTGGGAAGGAAACACGTGCGCTGGTAGTGAGTTCCAGGTTTTGACCGCTCGGCACAGGAAGGAATTACCGAAGCGATGAGTACGAGAACGTATGTCTTCCACTTTGAAGCGGTGACTTCTAAGGCCGGCACGTGTTGTTCTGTAGAGGAAAGGAGAGGGGGGGATCAATTGGAAGAGCTCTTCAGAACACTCACCATGGTAAAGGAAGAAGAACCGTCTCACCCTGTTTAACACACCTAGTTTCCGTGAGGCCGCTTTAGTGATACTCTCAACGTATTCGCGTGGGTTGAGGTCTCGGCAGATATCCATGCCCTCTGTACTCTGAAAAGTGGGAAGGGGAAGGAATGGAGACATTTTGGCAGAGAACGCGCACACCTGTGTTTTCTTGGCGTTGAACTCGACCAGATTCTTACAGCCCCATTGAAAAATGCGGCCCAGAACATGGTGAAGTTGAGCGACAAGGTCTTGTCGTCTTCCTTCAACATCTGCTGGTTTGTCAGAGGGCTGTCCAAAATAGTGTCCATGAACTGTGCTGTCGTCTGCATAACAATGAATGTTGCCAAGGGCTAACATGTCATTGATATGCAGAAGGAACAGTGTANCAATAGCCTCACCCCAAAGGTGTGTGACGTACGCTACAAGATCACCCGTGGACCGGTTCGGTCTGAAACCATATTGACGATCATTTAATAGGGAGTGATCTTCCAGGTAATGGACCAGTTGTTTGTTGATTATTCTTTCAAATACCTTACAGATGACGGAGGTGACGGCTATCGGACGGTAGTTGGCAGGTTCGGAGCGATCGCCTTTTTTAGGGATGGGTTGAATATTCGCCTCTCTCCAAGCCTCCGGAACAGTCCCCGAGGAATACGACTGGCGATACAGGTGCGTCAATACCGGGGACAACTCTGGTGCACAGTTCTTAAGAACCATCGCTGGGATACCGTCGGGTCCACTGGCTTTCCGGACGTCGAGTGACATAAGCTCCGCACGGACATCACTCATCCGGAGGCGAATATCCTGCATAGTAGTGTCGCAGGATGGGATGGTAGGTGGGGGTATGCCGCGGTCATCGATTCGGGAGTTAGCCGCGAAGAGATCAACAAGCAGTTTCGCTTTCTCCTGCGGCTGGTGGGCAAGTGATCCGTCAGGATATTATTATATTTTATTTATTTGAACAACGTTCCAAGTATTTTGGGTTTCAATTGAGGTTCCGTTTATGCCCGTTGAGATAACATGCATTTAACAAATGAAGTTGTTTTTTTTCTAATTCAAATGATTATTAAAAATCTAAACTAATTTAAAATAGTTACTGTTTGTTACCAACTTATACTTTCTTGTGTTTGAAATAACTGTATCTGTATTTTGTACTTCACTGTACCTCTTATCACGCACACACAGTCACTGTATATATACAAGGCTTACTCAAACATAGCGCCGTGCCCAGAGATCAGTTGAGCTATCTATATTCTAGTGTATACTACACAGAGAGTAGATGCTGATTTTTCCGCGATGACCGCTAGTACTCGTGATTGCGAGTAAGGTTTTAGTTCATTTTAGTGTTTACTTTTGAATAGTGATGTGCAAAATGTTAATTTGTGTTTTGTATTTAGTTTATTTTAGTTTAGTTATTGTGGGTGAGTACTGATTTTTGTGTTTTTTTTTTGTTCTTGTGCGCATTAATTTATTTAATAATGGGCAGTGAAATTAAATGTGTGTTTCAAGTTATTTTTTTGTTTTCGCTATATTCTTTTGTTGACTAAACTTTTTTGGTGTTTGAAAATAATTTAATTTCTTTATTGGTATATACAGTTATAAATATCTGAATCGCTTGGTGGAATTTTCAAAAATCTTAATAATGATGTATATCACTTTCAAGTTTCTTAAATTTTTTTGTACGTTATTGGGGTGTAGGATCATTATGGATTTCCTTCGCCTGTTGAGGAGGAGCGAAGGGGTCTGTCGGACTCTTACCGACTAAAAACCACCCCGATGTTCCCTTCACTTGCCTATAGCCGGCAGGAGAGGGAGGGGGCGAGAATCGCAGTTGCATTCTTCCGCCACCCCCGACAGGCATTGAACCATCTCACCCAAAACGGGTCCCATCATGTCATTCGTTGCCACCGTCAACTATCAGTCGCGTTTCGCTCACGCTAAGAGTGTACAAAAAACACTGTGCGTAGCCTCTCGGGCCTGTAACTGTTCGGACGGCGTAAACCTCAAAGTCACCGTCCGCAGGCCACTTCCTAGGTTGGCCAGAGATCAACGAATGCCCTCCGACCTCCGGTGTTTATCCTGGGGCAGGCAGAAAAGGTAGTGTTACGTTCTCTATCCCTTCCCGCTGTTTCTTTTGAGGTCATCACCTCTTCACAGAAGGAAGTGCCTGCACTCCATGCGCTCTCGCTCCGAACCATAGACAGAATCAAAGTAGGAAGCTAGACTCTACCCGTACTGACTGACGCAATGAGATTACTACGCTGGTTAGCCCTTAGCCGCCCTTATGGCCAGTTTTTTTTTTACTGCTGTGCAATGTATACATCACAACACAAACAACAACAACACACTGATAGTACAAACAAAATAGCCGTATTTATGCTGATAGCTCTAAAGAAGCTTCTTAATTAGTCAACAAAGTAAAAGGCTGCGTTATCCGACTTCAGTAATGGTTTAATGGGGTCTTAGCTATGAAGGAGTGAGTGAACCATATTTTTATGAAAACGGTATCATAACATCGGCACAAGTGTATCAAGATACCATTCTTGAGAAGGTAGTTAAGCCCTTTAATAAGACCATGTTCAATAACCAAGAATATTCCTTTCAGCAAGACTCGGCGCCGGGTCATAAAGCTCGATCCACCCTATATTAGTTAATAACGAACGTTATGGATTTCATCAGAGTTAAGTAGTAATGGTTTATGGTCAGTATTAGAGAGTAAGACTTGCTCTAAACGCCTTAATAATTTTGAGTCCCTAAAATAATTCATACGATTGGCAGTGAAGAATTTTCCCATAAAAAGAGTGCGTGCTGCTATTGATAACTGGCCTTGACGTTTAAAAGACTGTATTGCAGCTAATGGAGACCACTTCAAATAAGCTTTATACATTTTAAATGGTTTTATATTAATGTATTCAACCAACACACTGTAATAGTAATAAATGTTACGCACAATAAAAAATCTTTGTATCAATATCCATGGCAACTCTAAGTATGCATCTTGATGTAAGGTTCATCATTCTGTGTTTCAAGAAATCAACGAGAACCTTTTGACGATTGGCTTTGTCTCTAAAATTATACTAGAATATTCTTTCTTGCAATCAATACGTCTGTATTAAGATGTTTACTTACTTTTGCAGAAAAGGTGATAACCTGCGTGATATTGACATTAAGAGCTCATGGTTACGTACCTTTCGATAGCGTTTGTGTATTTTAAGAACAAAACAAGTTAAAAGAAAATTGTTGCAGTGTCTTATCTTGAAACTACGTCTTTTTTTAGTACCGATCAACTTTTACATGGGCGCAGTTAATGCCTTGGGGTATTCTCAGCCAATTAACCTTTGGGTGATGCAAAAATGTGATTGATGAATTTAACTCAGTAGATATTCCATCTTATTTCTCGTGGTGGTTGAAAAGTTTATTAAGAGAAGATGATCATAACCTGCCCCCTAGCCATGATGACATTCAATAAACGTAATCGTTATAAGAAAAGTAGCAAATGTATGTAAATGCGTCATCTCAACTTTAAGTCACGTGGTTAAAACAAATATTAGCCAACAATATAAATAATAAAATCGTTAGTGAGTGAAGAAAGAGGATCGAAGTGATTTTTTTATTTAAATTTTAACGTGGGAGAGCCACGCGTCGGCATGAATGGGCCAGCTCGATTGAAACGATAACACGGCCTCACAGAAAACCGGTGTAAAACAGCGCTTGAGCTGTGTTTCACCGACTGAATGAGGATACCGGAGGCCCATACCCTAACCCCTCCGCCCATCCCCTCCACACTCACTAAAGGTTGGCAACGCACTAGTGACGCCTCTAGTGTTGCAGTTGTCCATGAGCGGCGGTACGTCTGCCCCTCTTACCATAAAAAAAACACTTGCATGTTGACTAAGGAGGTTGAACCAATGGTTTATGATCATTAAAATTTATGCTCTTTTTTTCAGGGACATCTCCAGCCGTAACAACAGTCACCGAACCCACATCATCCTCTTGCAGGTAACGCCATATTTATTTTTCCCAAACTAAGTTGAGGTCTCCTTTAAGTGTACTACGATACTAATGATATAAATAATTAACGAACTAATTTGGGTCATTTAATTAATTAACCCGAACCGAAGAGACATTAACAGACCTAATAGTCTAGTTTTTATTGACCCTGACATTTCACCTAGTGCTTATAGTTTCGATTCTCAACCAGGGGCTGGGATTTAAACGTCTTCAGTTTGCAGACTAAATCTATAAACTCATTTTCATAATAAGTGACTGACCGTATACCGTCACCAAGTCATATGTCTCTATACAATAATATCTACTTAAATGTTTCTTAGTATATTGAAATTAATTCCATCGTCGGTGGTACTTAAACAACAACCCATAATGTCCCACTGCTGGGCTCGGGTCTCCTCTTAGGAGAGGGTTAAGGCCATACATCCCCACGCTGGCCAAGTGCGGGTTGGGGACTGGCAAGAATATGTTGTGGCTACGTAAATCTTGCCGTTGGATGTTTTTAAGCCGCCCGAAGGCCTCCAACTAAGCTTCACGACTGTTATCGTACGATAACAACCGGGACCGACTGCTTAACGTGACCTCCGAATCACGGAGACGCTCATGGTAACATGCCACCAGCGGTCACCCATCCAGGTACTGACCGCGCCATCGTTGCTTACCCTCGGTGATTGTTTCTAATCACCGAGTGCAACTGGGCTACGAGCGCCTCGGTGGTACTTACTTACCATCAATTAGATCGTCAGCTCATCATTTACAGCCTTTAGCAGTCCAGTACTGGATATAGGCGTCTCCCTACTTAAGTTTTAGCTGTTCTACGTTGGCCATAAGAGTTGGTATATGTGTGTGTGTATATTTGTGTCAAGTTTCCCAGTAGCCCCTCTGCTACTGGAAAACTGCTATTAATATTAGCTATAAGTTTTCAGTTTGGATGATCGTTAGCAGTTAGCCTGTCCAGATTGATTATGCTTGGATATAGAATGTGTATGTGTCTCTGTTACTCTTTGCAGTGTTGTAATCCTTTGTAGTATGCTCATTCAATTGGATCTTAATTAAGGCATTAAGTTCGCCTTTGCCAATTTCGTGCATGAAGATTTAAATAAATAAATAAATAAATAAATAAATAAATAAATCTTACGACACCCACGGGTGAATAGTGACACTCTATGGAGTGTTTCCTATGTGTTATTGCTATTATATTTTTCTTGATCTGTCACGAAGAGATGTGTATGAGAACATTTTTTTCCGGATTACAATATAATAATTATATTCACGGGAATTAACGCGGTCACTTATATACAGGTATTACATACATCTGATTTGCCTGACGTTTCGACAAGGTTGCATTGGCCGTGGTCACAGGCTGACTATCTCAGCGACGCACGCCTTATGTCGTCGACTCGAAGTAGAAGGTTCTTCACCCGCCCATTTTCGATGTTATTGATAAATTTGTTTCGCCATGTACCATTACATAAAACACTAACAGCGTTCCTGTTCTGTAAGCAAGACACTGTGTTCCTATTCTAATTTTCATCCAACTGCGTAGAAAAGCGATGTGGCATACACGTTGACCACGTTTATTATCGTGAAAAACATTATAATGTCATGAAACGTGAAACTTTAAAAGTCCTAGCTTACAATATCCCTCGTTTTTGTGTTAAGGAATCTGACAAAAACATGTTACTCATGTTAGTCAACATATTGTATTATATAACACAATATACTTGCATGATATCATGATAATGTTTAATTCTAGAGAGTTCCAGTGGCAGTGTCGAGATGGTACTTGCATTTCGTTTGATGCCAAATGCGACGGGGCCGTGAATTGTCCAGATCGTAGCGACGAGACCCACGCTCTCTGTAGGAAAAAGTTGTAAGTTTTCATTTTAATTAATTTATTCCTATAATTTTAAATAACTAGCTTCTGCCCATGACTTCCTTCGTAAAAGTGAAATTAAAATTTCCTAATAATTTCATTTAGTTAAAGGATGTATATTCTTAGTTTACTAAAATAAAATTTAACAAATATAAATTCAGGGCGATAGAAAGAGTTGAGAGTATCTAAAAGTTAAAGTCCATTAATAGATAAAATCTACGTCAGCAAAACCAGCATTACATGGCAAAGCTTAATCTACATTTTCTGTTTCAACAGGTGTCAACCAAATTGGTTCCGCTGTACTTACGGCGCCTGTGTTAATGGCACAGCTCCATGCAACGGAGTCACAGAATGTGCTGACAACTCAGACGAATTGCTTCCAAGATGTAGAAATGACAATCAGAAATTGGGGTAGGTTTACTAGACTACTGATCATCAGGCGGTCTCGGGTTCGAATCCCGGGTTGTATCAATTTTGAGTTTTTATGATTATGGTAATGCTTAATAACAACTTGGAGTTAAAGTTCGGGTCTTAGCCCCCATTCCTCAAACAGCACGTAAAGCCGTCGGTCCCGCGCCTGTTCTCCTTCTCGTCGTGTCGCATATCCGTCCCATTGGATTATCAGAGTGAGAGAACACTGATTCAACGCACTCGTGCACTATAATGTCTCCTGTGTAGTTGGCTGTTCTCCGTTGAGACTGACCGCCGTGGGTGAAATGAGAGAAACCGGCTATGAGAAAAAAATATAGAGAAACTACTTAACTCATTATCAACAATATTTTTGATATTTTAGTAATTTGAATTAGGGAAATACGCAGTATGTAGTTTTCCTAAAAGTTGTGGCCGATTTCATTTATCCGTGCCGTATCTATCTGAATACAGCCTGTCGTGTTTATAGTTACAACTATAGTATTATTTTTCAAAAGGGACAAAAGAAACAGGTATATCAAAGAGGCTAGAGCAAGGTACGACGCAAGAGTAGTTCCGTAGATATTGATGTCGCAGTGTCCTGCGTAGCTTGCTAAGTGCTTCAAACGAAACTCTTGGAAAGAATAGAGGTGGTGAAACCCTGTATTCATAATAATCCGTCACCACAGAGGAGAATATTTACTCAAAATAACCATTGTGACGTTAACATTTACCAACTTACTTTTAATGTTTTATGTGACTGTTAACTGTAGGAGTAACCGAAATGTTTCTGACATAGGCGAGAGTATATCTACGTAAAATTTCCTTTCCCAGAGTCCAATTCAAATGTCAAGACGGAAGCTTAATATCAATTTTGGACTACTGCGATGGATTCCCAGACTGTCCAGATGGGTCTGATGAGACTGTAGCGGCGTGTGCGGGCAAAACCTGTCCATCGTACCTGTTCCAATGTGCTAATGGAGCCTGTGTGCATCAAAGGGAGGATTGTAATACGGTAAGCTTAAAAGAGAACAGAACATCAGCATCACTTTGCCATTGCCACACTTCTGTTTGTGTTTTTTAGATATATACATATTACACACATAACGTCTGATCATAAATTTTGGAGAACCTATGCTGTGGAAACCAGCCTACTGATAAATAAATATGTATTTATATTTCCAATTTTGAAGGTAAACCTAGGTACAGGATTAAATTTTGTATTCATTACACAATTATTTTTCCTGTTTGGTATGAGGAATTCAATGTGGGTATACCAACTCTGTCTCTATATTGAAATTTCTTTTTGCCAATAGATACATCATTGTGCAGGTGGATCTGATGAATCACACAAACTTTGCAAAAGAATAAGAACTCCAGTTGTAAAACCGTAAGCTTATAATAATCAAATCTTCTTTTAACGTACTGTCTTAAATAATAAATTGGTAAGAATTCATCAACAACCCATAATGACTCACTGCTGGGCTCGGGTCTCCTCTCAGGAGAGGACTAAGGCCATATGTCCCCACGCTGGCCAAGTGCGGCTTGGAGACTGGCAAGACAACGTTGTGGCTACGTAATCTTACGGTTGGATGTTTTTAAGCCGCCCAAAGGGCTCCAAGTAAGCTTCACGACTGTTATTCTAAGATAACAACCGAGATCGACTGCTTAACGTGACGCTCATGGTGATATGCTACCAGAGGTCACCCATCAGACAACCATGGTTGCTTACCCTCGGTGATTGTTTGTGGCAAATTTTCCTCCTCATTGCATAGCTGATATAATGCGTAGTATGCTCACTAAGACGGCTATTTAACACTTACAGCATTAGCCGAGTGGTAACTTGCCCTATTCTAAATCTATCACCAAACGGCTACATACTTTTATGAGTGAATTACGATAGTACATTGAATAGTTCAAAATCTTACACAGAAATTTTGCTATTAGTTTTTGCTATCTATTTTGATACATCCAGACGTGGTGATTGTTAAAAAATCTGTTTAATACATTTCAGAACAGCTGCACCACCACCAAAAGCTGGAAATTGTATTCTTCCGTCCTATCCTAACCATGGAACATACGAAGTTTTCAATATCCCATCTGCAAGACCTGGCCAATCGTTTGAGAATTTTTTGCTAACAGTCAGCTGTCAAAGGGGGTACGGTCTATTGAAACCAGATGGTGGTACAGATGGTAAGGATACACAAACCGTGTACTGCATCGGTGGAGTAATGTACCAGAATATGCCTGAATGCGTTCGTAAGTTCATTCTAAACTGATTTTTGGTTATAGCTAATTATGTCAATCAATTCAAACCCTCTTTGATACAAAATAAAGAGGATCTTATATGTTGTATAATGATATAACAAAGAGTATACAACATTTTATGATGATTGGTCCAGTAGTTAAGGAGTGAAGCGTGACAAGCAAACTTATTTACTGCCGCGTTCGATGCCTAGGTCGGACCGAATGTTTGTACGATCTACAAATATTTGATTCGGAGTTTGGGTGTACTCTATGTTCATTGTGTATTCACATTAGTAAAGTATATAAGTATTGTATCAACTAATCTAGCTATCATAATACAAGCTCTGTTTGGTTTGAAGCGTTGTGTGTGAAATGTAATTTTCTATTTGCATTCACTTTTTTATAATTCACGGCTCTTAAGTTGTGGAATCTTATCTTATAAATTATTGAGACTTTTTTCACCTTTTTAAAATTTATAAGGTACAGGAATAAAAATAAATGTATATAGACACCTTTTTAAACATAATTGCTTCTTTAACTAGAAAACCAAAAGTACCTTGCTTAGATTTTCACATATTCTCACATGTATGATTTTTACAGAATTCTGCAGGCTAGATCCAGATTTGAGCGTCCGATTCATGTGTCAAATGCCAGGAATAAACGGATTCAAGGCTTGCAAATATTACGTAGCACCAGGAACTGTTGTAAATCCAGTCTGCAATACCCCAAATTATTACTCATCAGAAATTCTCCGAAACATGAAGTGTATGAGCGGATCTTGGGACTACATTGCCCAATGCAAAGCAGGTTCGCCGAAAAATCGAACTAATATTAACATAGAAACTAAGGATAAAATTGAAATACATGTTACTGATTTTTTTCATGGAAGTAATAATAATAATAACAAAGTAAGTGTGAACTTAGGATCAAGTAGTTCTCAAAATAATAATAATAATGTATACAATCTTACTAACAATAATATCTTAAAAATTTATATAAATAACCATAGGAATTCCAATGGAATAACTGCTAGTACAGTTATTCCGATCGATTTATTTCATGTAAATGGAAGTAATAAAAATAGTAACGAAGTCAATGTGATCATAGGATCAAGTGCTGTCAACAATAATAATGATAATAAATATAATCTGACTAACAATAATATCTTAAATATTCGTATAACTAACAATAGGCATGTCAATGGAATAGCTACTACTACAGTTAATCCGATCCGAAGACTGGAGAATGGCTCCAGTGCCGATTAAAAAGAAAAGTAAAGTTAATTTTAATATTATAATAGAAGTATTGTCCTCCAATCCAGTAAAAAAATTAAGTTCAAGAACTGATTTTCAGTAAGCCTTTAATACCTTTGCAGCTAAATTTAAGTTTAAAATTTCTTGCAATTCGTTTACTTTTTATATATTTTTTTCTTGATTATTACATCAGGGTTATCTGATAAAGACCTAAATGTACAATCACCTAAAATATCATTACTGTTTCGTTATCAGAATCGTTAAACTCTCTACAAGGTGCGATGTAAGGTCCGACATAGTTATTAAAAAAATTATAACTTTAAAATTCTATTTAACGTTTCTTGAACACGCACCAAAAAGAATTGATTATTATTTCTTTACCATATACGTTTTCTGTTACATAAAATTTTCTTATATTATATGCAGTAATTAAAATTATCTAGTACAAAAGCAGGTTAAGAACTCCATCAGTATCGTAAAATATACTGAATTTAAGAAAATTGTCTTTTTAAACTTTAATATTTATAATTTATTTTTAACTTAAAGTATGGCTGGTGGTTTGTATGGTTTACAAATAGGTCAGCTTGACCGGTAATAAGCTGGTGCTGGATGACCTCATTTTTATGTAAATATATTACATTTAATCAAACTAGCTTAGATGAGCTAATACTTACTATACTTGTTGTTGTCTAATTTATATGTAACCCATACTTAATGTCTTAATTTGAAAGAAACTCTGCGCCTGATTTTTACGCTTACCGTAATCGGTGCACCAGTTTTAATGAAATTTATCATTACAACAAATATAAATAATATTAATTTGTATATTTTTCCCATATACATATTAATATTATTCAATACACATTTGCTTATTGGGAGACAGTCTTCCAAACTAATTGATAACCTGTAACATAGATAACCATGCTTCCAATACTCAGACAAAACATAGTTTCAGACAGTGAAACACTGTATACTCAGGTAGGAGTTAAGAAATAAAAGAGGGAAAAAACAAAGAAAAATACAAAAAATACAGCTAATTTGGTGTATCTGTAAGTACACTTTTGTTTGGGTATGCTCATGTGCTATTTCTAATTTGATTAAAAAATTATAAGCTTCCCTTCTCACACATCCTCTAGTCCTTGGATATATAGTTCCTTATTAGTTTATTATACTGACAAAAAGAGAAAGATCTACGAAAAATGTCAGAACATTTTGGTGTTATACATCCGCCGTACTTGTGGCGCTTGTTTATATATTTTTTTAAGGACACTAGCTTTACCTCGCGGCGTTATCCGCGGTCGTTGTTGTACTGTGGGTAACTCAACTAGGTTTAGCTAGGCTTAGTATATATATATATGATTCTTATACTTAAATACCATTTAAAATCCTTCTGCCATAATTACTTTAACTTCAATAACATTAGACTTTTATATAAAACCACCATCCCCCCTTTTAAGCCCAGAAGGAGGTTGATTTCTAAAGATACATTATTAGTACACCTCCATACCATCTATAGAGCATATATTTTAAATTTCAAGTCTCCTACTTCAAACACATAGGAATTTCATAAAATCCGTTCTTAGCGGATGTCTACTGTAACGTGCATAGTCACGATAGCGGCAAAACAACACGTTATATTAGAACAGACTTATAATATTCTCCAATGCACATCAAGTAGAATGATCAGAATATGAATGTCCCCGCATTACTCCAACCTACAGCATGTTATAACATCTGACAGGTCCAACCATATTCAATACCAAATCCTCAAGCCAGCCAGCTCAGCAGATAATATTAAACATTGTTAATCATTGAACTTCGACAAGACCAAGGTCATGTTCAATGAACATGTACTACCGGAACCGGTTGCGGTACACGGTGCCGTTCTCGAAGTTGTTCAAAAATATGTATACCTCGGGCAGGCTTTGCAGTTAGGTAGAAACAGCTTTGAGGACGAGGTGAACAGAAGAATCCAGCTAGGTTGGGCAGCGTTTGGGAAACTTCGTCGGGTCTTCTCATCATCGATCCCACAGTGCCTAAAGACGAAAGTCTTCAATGCGTGCGTCCTACCCGTAATGACTTACGGAGCCGAAACGTGGACACTTACGGTTCGACTGGTCCATAAGTTTAAAGTCGCTCAGCGTGCAATGGAGAGGTATATGCTCGGCGTTTCTCTAAGGGATCGCATTAGAAACGAGGTGATCCGACAAAGAACCAGGGTCATCGACGTAGCCCACAGGATTAGCAAGCTGAAGTGGCAGTGGGCTGGCCACATTTGCCGAAGAACCGATAACCGTTGGGGTAAACGAGTTCTTGAGTGGAGACCGCGTCTCGGCAAACGTAGTGTAGGACGTCCACAAGCCAGGTGGAGCGATGATTTGCGCAAAACGGCTGGCAGGAGCTGGATGCGAGAAGCCATAGATCGAACTAAGTGGCGTGAAATTGGAGAGGCCTATGTCCAGCAGTGGACTGCGATGGGCTGATGATGAAGGATTGTTAATCATAATTATTCTTATGATTATTAACATACAATTATTCTTTGATTGTACAGCATTGTGTATCATTAAAGATTTATTACGCCGGAAGTACCTGTCAAGTTTCATGTACACAGAAGTTATCGTTTCTGAGATTTTGTGATTAACCAGTGAATAAATTAGATTAGAATAGATTATAAGTTATTAGTAAAAGTTTTCTAGGAATACTTCATTTTATTCTTTTTAGAGCATTCCAATAAAAGCTTGTTTTTAAAAGGTTTTTATTGTAATTTATTATATTTTAGCTACCAAAATGTCTCTAATCGACTTGATAGAAAGCATGAGAGAGTGTTGTCCCAAGTGGGGTTTGAACCCACAACACTCAGTGCAGCAGACAACGATGAGGTGACCTGGTACAGGACAGGGCAAATATTGTACGAGAAACATTAGCATTTGTTCTGTGTCCAGACGTAGTTAATCAATGTTATGTATATATTATAATTAAATACAGAAGTGTGTTCATCTGCAGGCTATTTAGCATAGTACAGACTCTCCGTATTTGGGTCTCAGTCTGACCGACAACAGATCCCGAAGTAAATAGAGCTTGTGGGATACTAACTTGACTCTTATTAAGCATTAATAACATATAATAAAAAAAACTGGACATGTGCAAGTCGGACTCGCGCACTGAGGGTTCCGTATAAACCTGTAGGTGTATTATATGATGTGACTCAAAATTTATTGTTTTCGCTATATCTATGCTATAAGACGTTGCTTCGTACTGAATTTCAAGATTCTGAGTTCACGGGTAGTACCTGCCTATGAAGGATACTTCCCTAGTGAGTGTCGAAAATTTCCAGCATAAACGAATGTATCTTTTGATAGCGTTGACTTTGAAGTGTAATGTTTTACAACTCTAAGGGTCAGTAGACCTGAGTATTTAATATGAATTTCAGCTTAATACCTCCACGCGTTCCTAAGAAAAAGGACCTTGAGAGACAGACGGACAACATAGTGATCCTATATGGGTTCCTTTTTTTCCTTTCAAGGTACGTAACCCTAAAAAAATTTATTCACACAGAACAAAGCGGTGTTCATCACAAAATTATTGTCTCTGGTAATAACTTATTCCTAGCCTATGACATAGCACTCATGATCACAGATTATCACCAGCCTAATAAGCCAGTCAAAAAATAAAAGATTAAAATTCACCCATGAAAGTGAAAATAAAAGTTAAAAGAACTCGTGCTCGTATTGTGTCGGATATTGCGTCAGTTAATCCAGTTTACTCCGGTTATTACCAGGCCAATATTACTAGAACAAACCGGGTCGAACTGGTTATTAAATTAACACGCGGATACCGCTCCTAAATTTAATGGTTGGATCATTTCTTTTTTAGTAAATTTTCGCCCTTTATTAATCAAATTTGTGAGATGAAATTTTGTTTAAGGTACACTTTGTTTGTGGTAGCTTATGTCTATATTACCGACCGACCGACTTGATAAAAGGAGAAATTTATCAATTTGATTGTATTTTTTCATGTTTGTTACCTCATAACTTTAGACTGGGTGATCCGATTTTGGTGATTACTTTTTTATTTGTAAACCGGGGTTTCTCGTGTGGTGGCATTTCAATTTGGTTCAGTCCTCTTTTTTTTGTGAATTTTGCGATTATGATGTATGATTTTATGAGTTTATTTAAATTAAAATTACAATATTTAAAATAAAAATTTCTAACTCATTAATAGCGTTACTAGCATTAGCGTTATTAGCATGGTATTCATTTATCAAGCTCGAGGCAAAACTGTCACTTAATTACAAAATAAAGAAATAAATTACACAAGCTTGTTCTCATTTTGATAATAAAATTAAATTCTCTACTACCCTGCTTCATTTTATACCACTATCAGAAGTTAATTACTGTAGTACTCAAGAGATTTTTGAAGAAAGAAAATTCCCCAAACTTACAAGAGCTGCAAAACAGGATGTTATTTCATTAAGAGTTGGTAAATGTACAAAGGGATAAAGTTTAATGCCAATTGAGAGTCCAAACCAAGCGATCATAATTAATTTAGTGTTGTATAGAAAATTAATTTATTTAAAAAATATAATAATAAGACTTATTTTTCGGATAGCTTATCTAACAGATATTTTGACGTATCTTCTTTAAATGTGTCAACCATCTGTCATATAAGCTATTTAGAACTTATCTGCAACCGTTTGAAACAATGCCGTATATAATATTAACTTTTATAAAATGCTGTCTGTATACCCTGACGCGCTTCATAAAATATGTTATGTTAAAATTGACGAAAAATAGATAAAATAAATCTTTGAAGCGTGATGTACGTCATGTGAAAATTTGTCCTCAATCGATTCACAATTTTTATAATTTTTGGAGCGTACACATTTGTGTACGTACGTTGTAGTTCATTTGAACTGAACGCTTTATAAATATATTTATTTATAACTTTAAGCACTTGTGTACATAGGCGGACTTAATGCCCAAGGCATTCTCTAGTCTTAACAAGAACTACCAACACTAAGTAGGTCACGTTCGGATATAACGTGTGTGTAAGATAGATAGATAGGTAGATAACTCTTTATTTGTACATCGTAATACAGATATACACATATGTATGTGTAAATGAACTTATTTACATATAGAAATCATTATAATATAGATATACTACATAATTATTTATAATATCTGATTTTAATCATTGTGATGTATCCCCATAATTATTTAACATTGTAAAATATAAGTTCTAAAAATATTGTACGTGGTTGATTTCTGTGGAGGGTATAAATATGGCAGTACAGTACAATTATTTGTGATAATGTGCTAAGGACATTACCCTGCCCAAATATAGACTCAGTGTAGTTAAACTAAGTGTTTCATTATTGAACCCCTCGAGCTTCACAATACCTTAACTATACGTGGAGGAACTGGTGACAACACAAAGGGCCTCCTCCGACCGACGATTCCGATAATATTTATCCCGGGTTTTTATATAAAATCTAAAAAAAATTTCTAATTTAGTATTATACTAAATTAGAAAAAGTAAAATGTTTTAGAATCTGAAAATATATTTTATCCAATAATGGCTACACTTAAAAACAGTTATTATAATGCTGGAAATTTAGATTCTTCTTCTTAGTTTTGTCATAAAATAATATAAAATACAAATTAAAGTACCGAAATTTAATTACATTTAAAATGAAACGTTCCTTGCTTTTTCATCCTCTGTGGCACATCAATCAATCGACCGGTTTTATTTCACTTTACCGTGTTATTTTTCTCGCCGTCGGCGAAGTCGTAGTGTGTTGTCTACAACTTTAAATAACAAGTCTAACTTAATAAGCACAATACAATTTACATCTTTGAAATCATCTGTGTCTGAGTTGAGTCAAAAACAAAATGGTGGCAATCTTACCGTGATTCAGTTTCGAAGAAGGATTTGCATGTTTCGCGCGACTCTTTCATGAAATCGCTGATTAAGAGAATAACAATAAAATTCTAAATTTTGATAGTTACTTGAACCATTTTTGATTGTTACTTACTGTACGTTTTGGGAAAATAGAATAATATAATTAAATAAGTCGAGTTGCGGGTATCCATGGACAGTAGTGGTCACTGACCATAAAATGGCCCATCTTGACCTAATCTGAAAACTTATCTGTATAAATTTAATAAAAGAAGTATATGTTTTAACTTCCAACTATCCGCTTGTGGTCTCGGGTTCGATTCCCGGGTGAGACCAAATGATTGTATAATCTACAAATATTTAATTCGGAGTTTGGTTGTTTTCTATGTATAATATGTACGTATTTACAAAAAAAGTATATATATATTTATATCAGTAGTCTAGTACCCTTGACACAATCTCTGCTTAGCTTGGACTTGGTGTGTTAGATGTCCGAAGTATTTATTTATTTTATTTAATGTCTATGGGTATAAAGGCAAATAATCTTAAAATTGTTTTCTGCGTATTTGTTTGTTTCTGCCGTCTAATTTCAGAAACTGTTAAACCGATTTAGATGGATATTTCCCTGACAGGTCGCTAATATTAGGAGAAGTTTTTTTAAATTATATAACAGAGAAATAATAACGTTACGGTTAAGTGCAGTAGTAAACAATATCGGATTCAAAAGCAACATGAAGTAGGTTAAATAACATCGGGAAATACAGAAAGGCAAAGCCAGTACTCATATAATAATTTTACGTGTTTTTTTACGTATTCATAATTTTCATGTATCTATATCACACGCAATACTATAGGCACTGATTGCGAAATAACACCGTTTGACTCTCAATTTATTGACTGAGGATAACATAAATTGGCAAGCGATGGTTCAATATCAAAATAAGGTCGTTGATAAAAAAATTTGTTATCGTTGATTTTCTATCGCGCTGCGAGCTTTACAAATGTAACCCAATTATTTGTAAAATTGCTTTATATATTTTTGTTCAGGCATTTTTCTGCGCATGAGGACTGATTCGACTGGAGTGATAGCAATATAGAAACTTGTCACTAAGCAATTTTTAGATCTGGTCACCGAGTAATAGAGAGTTAGTAGTTACTACCTGTTATGTCAACAACTTATCATTGTCACCGAGTAATAGATAACTGGTTGTTACTGCCTATTATATCAACTGCTTATTATTGTCACCGAGTAATAGAAAATTGGTTGTTACTGCCTGTTGCATCAACAACTTGTCATTGTCACCGAGTAATAGATAATTGATTGTTACTGCCTATTATATCCACAGCTTATCATCCGTAACATCGTCACAAACTTAAAAATAGAAAAAGTAACTCATACGTGAATATAATTGTAGGTCCTTGTGCGACCTGAATAGCATTTTACTTTGTTAGACCAAGAGTTGTTATTTATTTAAAAGATCATAGTAAGTACCAATTCAGTAACTACACTACTAGCTATTTATTCTACGTATGCCACCAGTTTTTATACTCAAACTAGGTTGAAGTCGACTTAAAAATCTACTAATTTACGGCTGAACTTCGATTTATCACGCAGAGCTACTGACAGCAGACTCCCTGCGCTGTGTTCACCGTGTGAGAAAAGACACCGTAGGCCCGTAGGCCGTAGGGGTCGGGGTCAACCCCTCTCCCATCCCGCTTCCTATCCCTCAAAGGCCGGCAACGCACTTTTGTCACCTCTGGTGGTGTCCATGGGAGGCGATAATCGCTCACCATCAAGCGATAAGTCTGCTTGTTTTTTATCTATTCCACAAAAAGTACTTGGTGATATCAATTTTTAATATGGCTATCGAAACTTAAACTTTAGCGGGCCTTCCGAAATACTAACCTGGCTAAGATTGCTTAAAAATTAAATACAAATAATAAAATCATAACTGGTCGTTGCCTGTACATGAAAGATATATAAGAAAAGATATTATATGCACGCTAATCTCCGAGATGACTTAACCGGTATAAATATGGTTTTCACATAAATAGGTTCACACATATACATCACATCCATACACTATGAATACCGAACTATGGGGTGTACTATGTGTGTATGAGTTCGTGTACTCTCTTTTTGAATGTAAAACGGGTTGTGGTTTTCTTGATTTCGAGCGGAAGCGCATTCCAGAATAGTACTAGAACGAGCTGTTTGTGAAGTCGCAGTTGTGTGAGATTACTAACTGAGCGATGATTTCTATCGTGGTTAGAGCATAGGTGCCGAACAATGCGTAACGATTATTCCTTTGTGAGAGACTGGTGTCTATATTAGGAAAACCTGTGTTACAGATCACCAGGCTCCCACCTCTCGGATCAACTTAGATAGTACCTTCTATTACTATTACCAATATAGCAATATAAATGAGAAGGGAGGGATTCGGGAACTGCTGTTATTAACACACCCGAAAAATGCTAGTTTTACCATATGTTGACCTAAACGGTTACCTACTTAGCCCTGAACAATATTAATCCACGTATTCTATGTAGTATTATACGTATTATATTTGAATATTCTAAAATTTCAATATCACGAAATCTTGTTTCCAACCACTGCATAATCTATAACCTTTGCTACGATACCATAAGACATATTAAGTTTACAGTATACCCACGTCATTTATCACGAAGCTCTATTCATTAATACTCGAGTACGTTCGACTGACGCCTGCTCATCATAGCCAAGGATTAAACGTCAAATGAATTGTAAATGAGGACAGAATCCGCTTATGTGCTACTTGCTTTACTCATATAACTATGAAACGTACGCAAGCGTGAGTTAACTAATTCAATTTCTGGTAAATTTATATTGGTTTTTAGCTTTAAAGAAAGGCTACGTATATGTAATAATTTATTCCCTGTTAACTGTTTTTCTGGATTAAAGATATCTACGTCCTTTGATGTATCCCCGGCAAACTTATTAACTTACTTATCTTAATACTCATATATAAACGAATTGACGTTACCTCAATGCATTAAATACAAAAAAAAATCCCGTGATCTAATAAAATATTCGCGTACATTAAACACGCCCTAGGCCCTACGCAGATGTACACAACTGCATAAAGTTGGCATTCAATTAACAGCCAGTAAATTCATTGAAATTTCATTGTTTTTATTTAAGTCAATTTATCGATAAAACTTTTCACCCATCCTAAAATATATACAAAAAAGATTTTGCTACCTACCCACTTTCTTATTTTCACATGTTATTATTTTGTTATTTCTGAGTTCCTAGGGCCAATGATGCAAAAGCTCTAAATAGACCGTCATAGTGTGGGCTACATCGTCTACATTCGCAATGAGTTTGATGGCCACTACTCACAATTCTGCTCTTGCTTTCCCTCACGTAGAGTCAAGTAACCTTGGTAAAATCATAACGATAAATGATAGACGAATGATCTAGTCAATGCCGGATAGTTTTCTTATTTTATTTATACCTTCTTTGCCCACTTTTCTGTCTTCACCCTTCTATAAGAAGCGAAGGTTTTGTTAAAGAAAAAGTTAATCTTTAAACAGTTTTATTATCTATGTATCTTTTGGGATACTAGAAACAAAGGTGCTCTAATCAAGTTGGAATTATTTTATCCGACTTCATTAAATCTATTAAAATAAAAAAGGTAAAATACATTATTTAAAATAACACACTTCGTAGTTAAAAAAGACAATTTCATTTCCCTAAGACACTCTTCACTTGGTATGCATTCGAACCCGAACCCTGAGTCATGAAAGGAAATCTTATCACGACGCAGAAGTAATCCCTGACATATAAATGTCGTCCCCGGTCATAGATAACAGACAAAAAGCCTCATATCAGAGGTTAATGTTAACCCTTTAACGCCTCGCATTAGTATTCCGTGTAAGGCGCACGAGCGGGTTAAGAAAAAGGATCTCCGACAATGTCTGGGAAGTTCTGCCTACAATATTTTTTTGTCAGTCACCTTTTGATTGAGTTCAATGAGTAAGCTGTTTTTCTTTTCATTATTTCGTATTTCGTTATTAGATTAGGTTAAAGTTCCATTAACGATAACAGTTCATTTAAAAATGTAAATCCGTAAGAGGTTACGAATTCTGTTAATATAATATTAGTATTTTATCATTTACGTTACAGATACTTATGTACCATTGAAGGAGTAGGTAGGTAGGCAGGTAGCAGAGGTGTATTACTCGCCTAAGTTATCCAAACAGGAGTTTTATTCCCAATGACATAATAGAAAAAAAGCCTTGGAGACAATAAATTGCTAGTTACTCTCACACTTCACTGAATAACAATTAGGTTCAATTTGATCTAAAGAAGGTCATGTATTAACTTTTAAGTACATTAACTACGTCATATATCTAATGTATATATAAAGTGGTTCATGTTTAGCTATACTTAGCTATACTAATATTACATATAAAGTATATTATTATATTATATATACAGTTTGTAAATTTGTAGGGTGTATTCTCTTGAACTCTTAAATCGATTTTCAAAATTCTTCAGTTAGCAGAAAGACACATTATTGCGAATGGCATACATATATTAACTCGAAAAATGAATACTGTTATATCCGACACACAAGTGGGCGACAAAAGCTAATATAATATCAAGTATTTGTATGTTTGGATTGATTTTTCTCATTAAAACGACGCTGAGTAACCGCTGGTAGCTCAATACCATGAGCGTTTCCGTGATTCGGTCTTTGTCTTGCTGAAGCTGTGTATTCCCTCCAACATTTTGGTAACTTGTTAAACATAAATTGGTGCCATGCAAAATATGCTCTTTTGTAAGAGTGTAGTCTTGGAATCAAGTGCAGAAAGTTTGCTATCGTCACGTCGATTTGAAATTACTGTATCAGGTAACCGAGGACATAAATTGGGGTTTAATATAACGCCTAGGTATTAGGGTTGTAGAAGCCTGATAGCAGTCGCTCCACGTAAAAATCAAATACCATTCTGCCGTACTTATGACATAAAACCGATCACAGCCTAGTTGGGGAAAAGATTCGGAAAAAAATATGTATCTCGCCCCTATATCATAAACTAGAAAAAATACAATCTAATTAAGAACCTCCTCCTTTTTTGGGATGGTTTAATAAACTAACCCGACTAATTAAAAAGTTTAACTACGCCACCTATTGAGCCCAGAGGCGCTCATAGCCCAGTTACATTTGGTGATTCGAAACAATCACCGAGGATAAGCAATGATGGCGCGGTCATTACCTGGATGGATGACGGCTGGTGGTACGATACCATGAGCGTCTCCGTAATTCGGAGGTCACGTTAAACATTCGGCCCCGGTTGTTATCATATAATAACAGTCGTTAACTTTAGTTAGCCGCCGTTTCGAGCGGCTCGAAAACATTTAACGGCAAGATTTACGTAGTCACAACTTGTCTTGTCTTGCCAGTTTCCAACCCGCAATCGTCCAGCGTGAGGGGCGTATGGCCTTTACACGCCCCTGAGAGGAGACCTGAGCCCAACAGTGGCACAATATGGGTTATTGATGTGATGATGATGATGACGGTATTGAAATCGATTAACAAAAACAATGCCAACACGGGTGAAGTTAAAGACAGAAAACAGTAAACTAATAAATTACGATCCCTAAATACTATGGATTTTGCAAGTACATTACGGTAACACATATTTTTTTCAACGTCAAAATGATAAATCGGCAACGCAAAAGTTGTTAGGGAGCTTGGGTGTTTACGTAATCGCGCTATAGAACGAGCTTCTCTAAAACATGTTTATATTGATGTTCGCCTGGTAGCGGCGCATCGGAAACAACGTCGCTGGAGATTATCCACCGAACTAAGTAACTTTGCAATACTTACTGCCTGCTGTTTGCAGCTTTGTCGGCGTAATATTTTGTATGAATACGGTAAGCTGTTGCTGCGAACAGTAAACTTCGAAGCTTTACCAAATTCGTCCGTGATACTGCTTTATCTAGCGCTTAACTTTATATTCTTCATTTTTGCAAGGAGACCAAATAAGTAGATGGGGCTACCTGATAGTAGTGGCTACTGTCGCAATAACACCTATAACTAAAGCTAACAGAATGCTTTACAATTCACTACTATCCACACAAATTACTTTCAAAGCTTCTTGTTTCTTTACAACTTTAGTTAGTTCGATCAGATTTAATATTACTTATTCCTTGATTTTCATCAACTGCATAAATTGTATGCTAACAACGGTCAATGTGGATCAAAGTACCTGCGGGGCCTGGTGATCCGTAAAAGATTGTGCTCTAGCATATACCTACAACAGACACCAATCTTTTTGTATATAATAGGGGAAAACGAGCATATGTATCGTGTGCTGGTAAGCGATTACCGCAGCCCATGGACACCCACAACAACGGAAGCGTCACTGGTGCGTTGCCGGCTTTTGGGTAATTGGGGAGGGGGTGTGTGGGGGCGAACCACAATCTTTCGCCCCCAGCCAACCTCACCTGCACGCGGTGCACCCTGCTAGATAACAAACGAGGCTCTGGCGACCGACCGATGGCGGTATATCCATCCTAAAAGGCGTAACTAAATACAATAGGCCGGTGATGGGCAGCAGCGTCACCGGTGCAACAAGTTACGCCCTGCGATCACCAACCCGCCTGCCCAGCGTGGTGATTATGGGCTGACCCCCTCCATGAGTAAGCAACAAAAGCCACGGCCCCCAGTTCCCGGTAGTCCCGCTATTCCTGGTCATGGTGGCGACCACGGTTACGGCGGGACAGGGGGTGCTAAGAATCACCGGGTTACGGGAGGCCACCACAAAAGACTGACCCTGGCAACGTACAACGGCCGCACGTTACGGCTAGACTCGCATCTGGTACAACTTGAGGAGGAACTTGGGAAGATTAGGTGGCATATCTTAGGGTTATGTGAAGTCCGAAGAGAGGGGGAGGATACCATAATCCTGGACTCAGGTCACCTGATGTACTTCCGCGAGGGAGACCAACGATCCCAAGGTGGCGTGGGGTTTCTGGTAAACAAGTCGCTTTCTGGCAACGTTGTGGAAATTTCCAGTGTGTCGAACAGGGTAGCGTACCTCATTGTCAAGCTTACCGAGAGGTATAGCCTCAAGGTAATACAAGTGTACGCACCGACCTCGGCTCACTCAGACGATGAGGTGGAGGATATGTTCGATGACATATCGAGGGCCCTCCACTCCACTACTAAAACCCACTACAACGTTGTTATGGGTGACTTCAACGCCAAAGTGGGAGTACAAACTTGCGGCGAATCGGTAATAGGATCCCATGGATTTGGAAACAGGAATCATAGGGGGCAAATGCTCATCAACTTTCTCGAGCGGGAGGGGCTGTTTTTGATGAACTCATTTTTCGAGAAGCGGCCCCAAAGAAAGTGGACGTGGAAAAGCCCGGACGCTATGACAAAAAATGAGATCGATTTCATCATAACGGACAGGAGGCACATATTCAGAGACGTCTCAGTGCTCAATAGGTTTAACACCGGTAGCGATCACCGACTAGTCCGAGGTTCTCTGAATATCAACTTCAAGGCTGAACGTGTCCGCATGATGAAGTCCAGGCTCCGACCAACTCTGCTCCAAGTCGAGATGGGATCTGAAAAATTCCAGTCAAATCTGGAAAACCGATTTGTTGCCATGGAAACCACAAGAGACGTAAACCAGAACCTTGAAAATGTGGTTCGAATCCTCAGGAGTGAAGGTACGAGATTTTGTCAAATGCAGCGTACAGACACGAAGTCGAAGCTTTCAGAAAGGACACTAGGGTTAATGAAGGAAAGACGTGAGAACCCGCCAGTCACTTCATCGGCAAAACGGACTCTAAACCGAGAGATTAGTAAGCGTGTACGACACGACCTCCGATGCTCCAACACTCTTTTGATTGAAAGAGCAATCGAGCAGAATCGGGGGTCAAAAGTGTTTGTGAAATCTCTTGGAAGAAGCCATTTGACGAAGCTGACCACAGTAAGCGGAGAAGTCGTTGCTTCCAAGCTGGCTGTCCTTTCGGAAGTAGAAAGCTTCTATGGCGATTTGTACGCTTCGCATGCATCTCGACCTGATCCCGAAAATGAGGACCCTCGAGCCAAATTAACACGCCACTTCACCGAAGATCTGCCAGAAGTCAGCATTGACGAAATCGAGATGGCTCTTAGACAGCTGAAAAATGGAAAAGCCCCTGGAGAGGATGGCGTTACTACAGAGCTGTTAAAGGCTGGAGGTAAACCCGTATTAAAGGCGCTCCAAAAGCTTTTCAACGCTGTCCTGTTCGAAGGGAGGACTCCAGAGGCGTGGAGTAGGAGTGTGGTCGTCCTGTTCTTCAAAAAGGGAAATAAAACCATGTTGAGGAACTATCGGCCCATTTCCCTCTTGAGCCACGTCTATAAGCTGTTTTCAAGAGTCATCACGAACCGTCTTGCGCGAAGACTCGACGAATACCAGCCACCGGAGCAGGCTGGGTTTCGGAGCGGATATGGCACCATAGACCACATCCACACAGTGCGGCAGATAATACAGAAGACCGAAGAGTATAATCAGCCCCTGTGTCTAGCATTTGTGGACTATGAAAAGGCCTTTGACTCGATTGAGATCTGGTCTGTTCTGGAGTCCCTGCAGCGTTGCCAAGTAGATTGGCGGTACGTCCGAGTGTTGAGATGTCTCTACAAAGCCGCTACTATGTCCGTCCAAGTACAGGATCAGCATACAAGACCCATACCATTGCATCGAGGAGTGAGGCAAGGGGACGTTATATCCCCGAAATTATTCACTAATGCAATGGAGGACCTGTTTAAGACGCTGCACTGGAAAAGGCGCGGTATCAACATCAATGGCGAATACATCTCTCACTTGCGATTTGCAGATGACATCGTCATCATGGCAGAGACGTTGCAGGACCTACAACAGATGCTGAACGACCTGGCTGACTCGTCTGTGCGCATCGGCCTACGGATGAACTTCGACAAGACCAAGGTCATGTTCAATGAACATGTACTACCGGAACCGGTTGCGGTACACGGTGCCGTTCTCGAAGTTGTTCAAAAATATGTATACCTCGGGCAGGCTTTGCAGTTAGGTAGAAACAGCTTTGAGGACGAGGTGAACAGAAGAATCCAGCTGGGTTGGGCAGCGTTTGGGAAACTTCGTCGGGTCTTCTCATCATCGATCCCACAGTGCCTAAAGACGAAAGTCTTCAATGCGTGCGTCCTACCCGTAATGACTTACGGAGCCGAAACGTGGACACTTACGGTTCGACTGGTCCATAAGTTTAAAGTCGCTCAGCGTGCAATGGAGAGGTATATGCTCGGCGTTTCTCTAAGGGATCGCATTAGAAACGAGGTGATCCGACAAAGAACCAGGGTCATCGATGTAGCCCACAGGATTAGCAAGCTGAAGTGGCAGTGGGCTGGCCACATTTGCCGAAGAACCGATAACCGTTGGGGTAAACGAGTTCTTGAGTGGAGACCGCGTCTCGGCAAACGTAGTGTAGGACGTCCACAAGCCAGGTGGAGCGATGATTTGCGCAAGACGGCTGGCAGGAGCTGGATGCGAGAAGCCATAGATCGAACTAAGTGGCGTGAAATTGGAGAGGCCTATGTCCAGCAGTGGACTGCGATAGGCTGATGATTGATTGAGTTTGATAAGGGGAGGGGTTAGGGTACAAAACAGCGCAAGCGCTATTTCACACTGGTTTTCTGTGAGGCCGTTGTATCACTCGGGTCAAGCCGGTCCATTCATGCCCAAGCGTGGCTTTCCCGCGGTAAGATGTCTCTCACACTGTTATCTGGATTTTCATAATTATTTTTGACCAACGTTATGTTTACCATCGAGAAAGAAGAAATAAAATTTATATTATTATTATTAATTGCGTCATGGTGTGGTGCTTCCACGTTTTCCATACTTACATTGAGACATTCTAAAAATATATTCAGAAATATTTTCTAACATGTACCTATCTTTGTATTATAAATTTTCACGAGATATACGTGTAATCAGATCAATTTTAACAGAATGTATTAGTCTACAACTGGACATAAGGCTCTTCTTGTGAAGGAGGTTATGGTCTACTGTACCGAGCTAGCCAGATAAGGTTTTACAGAGTTTGTATCAAATTCACTTACTGTTTGTGTAAGTATTATTCTGCGCAATTTGCTTCTTTAGTAAACTCTTAAAACAGCAGTCCTGTGGCACTCCTAATTTAATCTCATAGCAAACAATTAATATAACACTCTTTACTAAATGAAAACATAACAACCGCGAAACTCAATATTAAACTACTTCACTTTCATCAACGAGAAATTTAAACACGACTAGTTACAAACAAAACACTCAACTACTGCAAATAAGATGTAATGTGTCGTTTACACTGCCAATAATTGTTACACAGCAATACAGTGTTCCTTACTTCTAAATTTATTGCTCTCATTGAAAACTTTTGAATATTATCATGTTCTAAAAAGTGGTTCTACCTTTGTTCTGAAACTAGTTGTTTTATAAAAAAATACGTTTTCATCTAGAAATCACATAAACTTTTGCTACTTTATTTAGCCCTAGAGCTTGCAAAATCCTGTTGTATTTCAAACAAGAAAGAAGTCTTATTTTCTTATGAATAAATTATCATTTCATCATCTTGCTACCCTTTATTATTCCCATGATCATTTGGGGTTGGTTAGTAGTTCAACCGGTTTGACCTGAATAACAGTTTTTCACGAAGCGACTGGCATCGGATCTTCACGACACTGATGGCGAACTGAATTCCAAAGTTGAACTAGTTATCATTATATTTCAGGGCACTCACAGGACACACACCGTCAAAGATGTTTATGACAACCGGGACCGACGGCTTACAATTTTAAAAAGTAATTAGTCAAAAGGCAATTAAAGACATTATTATTTACATCTCTTGAGTACCATCTATCATGCCGGCAATCACTTACATTCGCGAGTAAGCTATTATTTACCCCAGAAGCCCTTAATATTTGAGTAGCAACTTACGTCGCCTTTGACACGTTCAGCAGATTAAATAAATTTATCAATGGCCGGTCATGTATCACCACGTCAAAAGACTATTATTCTTTTGTACAATCGCGGTCACATTAATCGTCACAACAAATGCAATCGCACAAAATTTTGAAACTCATATATCAAATGGGCAATTCCCATAGTGCACACTCGGCTTTACAACAAAACAGATACAACGCTTGTAAAACCCCGGACAATATTATCTGTTCCCGTATTTCACGTCCCGATGACGACATCCGGGAATTAATTTAATAATACAACGTTTAATAATAAGGTCTGTGGCGCGTAAATATCAAGCGGAGGCGGAGGAGTGTGTCAACATTGTACATTGAACACTAGTATTGCTAGAGGGCTTCCATGTGGTTATGAAACAACAAGGGGTTGGGAATTCTTGTTCATTGTGTATTAGTTTTTTTTGGATTTCTGCTAGAAACATATAATATTGTTCTAGTAAATACAACTACTAAATACAATAGTTCTTTAAAAGTAGCTCATTACAAATGTGTAAAGTTAAATTAAATTGATGATTTTGTGGAGGAACAGGTCACATGTCCCTCCAACACAAAAGGAGGATCCTACAGCCAGGCGAGGTGATCATGCCTGTTAATCGGCGCGAGAACATCTATTGCGCGGTGCTGGATTAATAGCTTCTTCATACACTACACTACTCCGTAGTTCAGTGTATATTCGGTAGATGGCGTTGTCATATGTATATGTTTCCGCTTTATGTGGAAGTCGCCACAATTTAATGATCATATTAACAGCTTATAACACTTCCGAACTGAGGCCTCTCTTTAGTAAGGAGGCTTTGGCCTCTATACCACACTGGACAGAAGGATTGGTATAGGGTTTCTTTCAGGTTTCTATTCTCTTTGCATTGATTTATTCCTGCGTAGCTTGCTCTGTTGTCCTCTTACGTCCTTACAGTTAAATACGGTTTTTTCAACGAATTATAAGTATGAAAATATTGTACAGCTATAGTTTACAAATAAAAGCTTTCTTCGAAAATATACCAATATTTATACCTAACTGTAAATCTGCTAAAACTTTTCCAAATCGCCTATCGCTTCCTACTTGTTCACGGACTAGAATTCCTCAGCTCGCTCAGCTAGGTCGCCCGCTTCCCCGCTAGATTGCCCATTGTAAACTAAAAGAGCAGTTTTTCGGGCAGATTTTAATAAGTGCTACCCTCCAAATAGGATTTAATTTTGCGCTGTCACTGGCAGCGAGAAGCCACTGCTTTTAAGGAATTCGCATCCTAAATAAAAATATAATTTTGGGTGCTTTAGAATTTGAATTCGCGTTGAACATGGTGATTAAAAAGCTGCGGGCAGTGACTAACTCAATTAAAAACATGAATTTTATAGTATGATAATGACGCTTAACTGTGGTATTTGTGATTGAATTCATGGGAAATGAGAAAGAAAAATAGATAATAAATTAAAAATACATGAAATAGATAGAATACACGTGTTGTACATCGTGTCAATATTGAACCCAATCAGTACAGAACTGTTTGTTTTAGTTACGAGCACAAACCAACTTTAAAAATAAAATATGAAAAGATATTTTAGTAGTTTCTTTTTAGTAATGATAATTTTTGAAAATCCATTAAGATGTGATGATACTCCTGGGTATGGAACGTTTTAGAGCACTTCTACTATTCTATACCTACTTAAACAAACTTTTCAAATTTGCAGTTTCTAAAATTGAATGATGTTTGCGAACTTCTGGAATGAACATGACACTTAAAAAAGTAAAAGAAATTTAATTTATCGTATCATATATAAGATAATGAAACGTAACAAAATACTAGACAATGACTATTGTTAAAATACTAGACGCTGACAATGCAAGATTTCGTAAGGGATTGATACAGAAAAAGCTGGCAGATTTTATGCAATAAAGGGTCAACGTGCAGACGGTCACAAAATTATAGCCATAAATACGTTGCTACCCTTTGGTTACTTAAAAGGAAAAGGATTTAGAGTCCAGTAACCTCACTCAAACTGAGAAAATCTTTTAAAAATACTGTTTAACATAGTATCACAGCGAATGTATGTTACTTCTATAATCCCTCGAGGACACGTATTCTAACTAAATATTTATTTGTGAATATTTATAGTCACTGATTACTGCTGTTGATGTACTGTGTTAATTATCACTTTTGTAATGTTCCTAGCCGGGACTGAGATATGTAAAACACGGAGTGATTTTGATCTCCAAAATGTATTTTATATTTAAAAGTTTACATACTAAAATCTACACACGTTGTGTAGGGTTGGCAAAGCGGGCGCGAGGCAACTCACGTTGTCCGGCCTCCCAATCGGGTGGCCAACCTACAAAGCTTGCCTTT